>JACBKR010001337.1:0-44263 GCA_014218235.1 Colocasia esculenta | reverse complement strand
ATGATCTCTCTTACACATGCACACACATGAACCATCCATATATGGCTGAAATCTGGCATAAATATCTCATAAGGTATCTGGTAATTATTGTAATAAAGTATATTAATTGCCCTATTTTAAAGGACTTGTATTCGTTTCTTGCGTTGTTTATGTACCGATATCGACGCTCCACTGTTCTAGAATTCCTCTAGAACGTCGAGTACCTGTTTTTATATACACACTTTACTTGTCTTGTGGTGAACTCTCCCTCGGATATTCCTTTCGCCGGACTAGTGAACCCTTGCACAAGGCCTCCGTAAGTCTCCTCTGATCATGGATTCCCACATGGTCGATGAGCTGGTTGTACCCTAACACCTATGATACACTCTACGGATCAGCAAGATCCAAACGGCCTTAGTTGCTCTCGCTCTTATCTTGAATCACGCCAGACCTCTGGACCTGTGCATAACGAGGCCAGCGGAAGGGTTGTGTATTCCACCTGACTGCCAACGCCGTACGCGTGTGTTGTGCAACTGTTACTATCACTCGTTACTCGATGTTCCATGTGCAATGACCATAAGATCTCATCTATGCTATACTCGCCCGTCTATTCATATTCACGTTCACTCTACTATTTCGTCTCTCTCGTCTATTCATCTAGTACTCTCTTGTTACCCTTTGAGCTGTGTGGCTCCTATCGTTTGTGCTATTTCGTGACTGTCTAGCGATATAATATGGGTCTTGTGACTCTACTGTATCCAATGCATACTGTGCAGGGGACGGAGAGTGTCCGAGGGGCTCCAATCTAGTCCTGGGGGAGAGAGCCACCCGAAAATACCTGCAGGGGCTATTGACGGTGTTCTGCATTGCACCGGTTCTGACTATACTGTGTTGGCTAGACATCTGACTATTGTCCTTTTAGTCTGAGGAGTTCAGACATACTGTGATATTACTGTGCTATCACAAACTGAACGGCTACTGTCCTAGAAGTGACTACTACCGTATTTTACAATTGCACCATTGTGCAACCATACCCGCTATCTCGTTACACGCTATCTCGTTACACGCTATCTGTCATACGCTCTACTTGATACTTGCTATCTTGAGTTATTGCATTCTATCGTGACTTGATCGCATTCAAAGTACTATATTTTCTCTCGGCTATCTACGGATAACCAAAGTGCCATTACTATTTAGATTGACGAAAGTTAATCAAAAGTGCTATATCATCTCGATTGATGAGAATCAATCAAAGTGCAATTTACTCTTTACATGACCATCTACTATCATCTCTTCTTGCTATACATGTCGCTTGCTATTCTTGACATTATCGTTACTTGCTATCGTTGTTATCGTTTTCTATCGTGACTTGACTTTAATCATCGCGCTATACTTGATTCATCTGCTATTTGAACCATGTTACTTGTGCTATTACTTTCTCAACTTTACATGACTCGCTCTATCATTAGTTACTATGTCATTTAAAGCATTAATTATTTAAAGCCTGCTTGATCCTGAGATTTAAATCCTATTGGGCGTTATCGCTCACCCTTCGTTATTTGTTATTGTGTCTCAGGTAAGTCGAACAATGACGTTACACACACCAATGGGACAGGACCCGAGTGATGAGTGACCCGGAGTCAAGTCATGAAGTTGCCCTAGTACAATGGAGTCTGGTAGTTATTGCTTTAGATTTCTTTTCAATGTAATGATGTCATTGAGCCTTATGTGTGGCTCTGAATTAGTGGTTGTAATAGTCTTAGTGATTTTATAATGAAATAAAGAGTTTATTCCAATTATCGTTTATTAGATGCTCTGATGTTTTACGAAAGTATACGCAATTGTCGTTACCATACTCGTTGTTCGCGTCTCCTCCGATTTATTCCGCTGCTAAATTGGAGGGGCGGTGACTCCGTAGGGTCTCCAGCACGATCCTTAGGTGTTCCTCGTGCTCCTCCTCAGAAGCCAAGTAGACCAAAATATCATCAACAAAAACAACCACAAAGTGATCTAGGTACTCACTAAACACCTTATGCATCAGATCCATGAATGCTGCAGGTGCGTTCGTTAGCCCAAAAGGTATCACGACCAACTCAAAGTGACTGTACCTGGAACGAAAGCCGTCAAACTGACATATGACTCCTTGATCCGCATCTGATAGTAACCGGATCTCAAGTCCATCTTCGAGAAAACTCGGGCCGACTGCAACTGATCAAACAAATCATCGATCCTCGGCAACAGGTACCTGTTCTTCACAGTAACCTGGTTCAACTACCGATAATCGATGCACAAACGAAGACTGCCATCCTTCTTTCTCACAAACAAAACAGGCGCGCCCCATGGTGAACGACTCGGGCGAATGAAACCTAGCTCAAGAAGTTCCTGCAACTGGCGCTTCAACTCACGCAACTCCGCCGGGGCCATCCGGTAGGGTGCCTTGGACAAAGGCATCGTACCGAGCAAAAGCTCAATGGAGAACTCTACCTCCCGCTCAGGCGGCAAACCAGGTAGATCCTCTAGGGAGACGTCAGAGAACTCAGAAACAACCGGCACGTCAAAAACTGATGATCCGCTAGGCTCCAAAGAACAAACCAAAGCAAGGTACGCCACACAGCCATTGCGGATCAAACGGCGAGCTCTACACAAGGAAATAAATAGCCGACGGGTAGACCGGATACCTCGGAAGCAGAGAACGGGCTCTCCAGGTATCATAAACTGAATGGTCTTCCGCTGGCAATCAACCATGGCTGAGTGAGCCTCCAACCAGTCCATGCCCAGGATGACGTCAAAGTCGCAAAGCTACAGTGCGTACAACCTGGCCGGCAACTAGTGCTCCTCAACCTCGACTGCCACACCCTCTAGGTAACCAAAAGAACGCATATAGTCACCAGACGGGAGATCGACCATCACGTCACACTGCCTCTCAAGAGCGTGACAAGCAAGGGACTCATAGAATTCCTCGGAAGCAAAACACAAAGAAGCACCGGGGTCGACCAAAACACGAGCAGCTTTGCCAGGATAGGTAGAGTACCTATAACAAGGTTGACGCCTCTGCTTGCTCCTGGGTGAGCGCCATCACGTGACCACGCCCACGCTGCAGCGTCTACTGGGGCTGCTGCTGCTGCGGCGGCTGCTAGGGGTACTGCTGCTGCTGTTGGTACGACTGGTACTGCTGCGGCTACGGAAACTGCTGAGCCTGCTGCTGGTACTGCCCCCGCTGCTGCTGACGCAGTGCCTGCTGCTGAGGAGGGTACTAGTACAGAGGCGGTTGCTGAGCATACTACATTGGTTGCTACTGCTGCGGGGCTTGCTCCATGGGGCAATCCCTCCTGAAGTGGCCCGGAAAGGCCACAGGTGTAGCAAACTGCCTCCTGACTGCCCTGCTCAGCTCCCCGGACAACTGACTGCTATGTAAACCTAGACTGGCGCTTCTGCTGCTCCCTCTGCCACCACCACGGGTGCTCATCTGCTTGAACTTCGAGCGCAATCTGGAACTACCCGCTGGATGCTAGTAAGGCGAGGACCTGGAAGAGGCTCCTCCCTACTGCTACTACTGCTGAGGCTGCCAGGTCTATCTGTCCAAGGCGGTGGCCATCGCCACGGCCTCTCCCAAGGTGGTACACATGTGGCCGTCACACCCCACCTCAGGTCTGGTCTCAGTCCTGCTATGAACCTTTCTGCACACGCCTGATCGCTGCCTGCGACATGAGGCACATGCCTCAACAACCGGACAAACCTCTGGTGGTACTGCGAAACTGTGAGGTCGCCCTGAACCAACGCGTGGAACTGGTCCCGTCTCTCACGTCGAGCGTAGTGGGGGAAGTACTCGCTGTGAAAGACCTCCGAAAACTGCTGCCAAGTGATGTGATCCAACCTCTGCCCCTGGAAGTGAGTCTGCCTTTGAACTCTCCACCACTCATGGGCTACTCCCTTGAGCTGATACACTTCCAGTCGAACCTGGTCCTCCTCAGCGCACTCCATGGTCTCGAAGATGTGCTCTAACTCATGGATCCAGCTCTCTACCTTGTCTGGATCATAGTCACCGTGGAACATTGGTGGCCGAACGTGCAGGAACCTCTCGAGGAGAGTGGTCTTGTCCTCCGTCCTCCGCCGCCCGGCCCGGGTACTCCCAGTGCTCGACCGCTGCTGACGCTCTGGCTGCTCCATCTCTGGCTCTACCTGCTGCTCCGACACCACTGGAGGAGGTACCAGAAACTGAACACCTGCTACTGCCTGCCCGAGCTAGTACGCTCCCTGGTACAAGTTCCTAAAGAACTGCTCTGCTAAGGGAAACCAGTCTGCGTACTGCTGCGGCTGGTACTCTTGCTGCTGCTGCCCACCTGCCGCTGCTGCTGCTGCAGCCTGAGGCTGTGCCACTGACTCGTCTGCCGACACCTCCTCCTGGACTTGCCCCTGCGCGGGCATAGTGGACTCATCCTGCTGCTCAACCAACTGTCTAGCCTAACTGTGCCTACGCGGAGCCATGTCACTGCAAGGCAACACATCCAACAAAAGTTAACAAAACCACTCAGGCGGCTAGCCGTGTACTTGTACTACCGTTGGGACTTTCTGTTGCAGTTTAAATCAATTACAAGTCATGTCAGACTCTCGCTCTGATACCAACTGTAACGACCCAAGAACCCGACCCTCGGCCCACGCCGAGGACCCAATTTTTGCAGTCGCCGCCCATGGATCTGGGGACCCTGAACGGCTATAATCTACGTCTAACAGGATATGTAACGAAAGTAAACGTCAACTACAATTCTAGAAGTGTATGTGCGAAAACAGAAAAGGCAGTGAGACCACCGCGTACCACTCTAAGTACAGTCCCAATGCACGCACGCTAGTACAAGTAAAAAGCAGGGGAAGAACAAGTCCCTTAGGGGCATACCCGAGGGTGACGTACACTGAAAAAGGGGAACCACTGCTAGCTACGGGGACTCTGACTACCGCCCCGTCTCTTCCACCCGGCGCGTGCCCTGCCGCTGCTGAGAAGTATCACCTGGGAAAAGGAGGGATGAGCTTCACAACAGAAACTCAGTAGGAACTAGCATTCTCCTACTAGCTCTAAACAAGCAGGAGAATATAAATATAAAATGAATGACGGAAGTTTATATCTTCTACCTACAACGGAAGTGCAGAAGCGAAACTACAACTAGCACGGTACAGAAAGTACACTCGGTCAGAAACTCCGTATGACTACTCGTCGTGACCACCACACGGCTAGTAAACACAGACGGAGGGAACTCCGCCTGGACAAGGAACACTAGCTACGGAAAGCACTACTACTAGTCAAGGTCAGGCGAGTCCACCGACGTCTTATCCTCGACCTGAGTCCTGACCCTCACGTCTCATCAGAGCGAGGTAGGACACAAAGTAACACAACAGTAACTGCCATAGTCTGGCCAGACTACGGTCCCATGCCTAACCTCTCTAAGTGGTTCCGGGGCCGCAAAGAGCGAGGCAATGAGAAAAGGACTGGCTAACCTGCACCGAGTAGAACTCCAGTCATCCTCGGGTCCCAGGCCTAGCCAAGAGAGCTCTGCAAATGACTCAACGTCGCCGTCCAAACCACCATTTTTCCCTGAGCTCCGGAGTTCGCCTGCTAGGCTTCCGACTCGAGCACACTCGTCGCCCCGATACCTTCCTCGAAGGCACCCGAGGATGGGGGTCCCAGGAAACAGTAACAACGTCTCACACGGGACAAGCCCTCAAGTGCCGAGCACCGGGCAAAAGACTAGTGTAGACCGCACAAGGGAACTAGCACAGGTGCCACGGGTACAATAAAAAGAAGCGGAAACGGCAAGGATCGGAAATCTGTCTCACGGCTGGGGTCACGACGCGGCGGGCCGTCGCGACCTGGTCGCGACGCCCTACCCTATCGCGATCCCGTCCCGACGGCCTGAGCCGTTGCGACCGGGTTGCGACACCCAAGAGCGTCGTGATCTTGTCGCAACTGGCCAGGCCATCGCGACCTCCACGAGCGTCGCCTTCTCAGCAGAGGAGGTTTCCAGAGCATTCCCTTTGGGAACCACTCCAAAACGGGGAAACAACCACACAAGGGGGGAGGGGATCATGCTCAATAAGCTAGAAAGCTAGTAAAGCATTCAAACCACCCTTAAAAATCCCACAAACATGGATCTACGCTCGAAGAGGAACCTCACTCAACCTCGAGCATGAAGTTCTCACACTCCCAAGCCCCAACCACAGAGAAACCACGCTTTAGAGGGGGAATGGAGCATGCTTAGGGCGATAGGATCATGAGTCCCTACCTCCACGCGAAGAACGAACCCGTTGGGGCCTTCTCGTAGGAATGAACGCCTCCTCCTCGCTCCAAACGGCACGAACACGTCCCCTGCACGAGCGGGATGACACCACCTCAGCACGGACGCCTCAAGCACCAAGATCCGCCAAGAAACCGCAAGAGAAACTCGAGAGGGAAAGGAGAGGGGAGAAAGAGAGCTGAGAGGGCGAGAGGGGGAGAATGGGCGTGCTTTCGATTTTTAAGCCGACGGCCCCTAGAACGCGACGGGCCGACCCAGCGTGACAATTAGCGTGTCGCGATGCTCCTCGACGTTGCGACCATGTTGTGACGGTCGCCCCTGGAGCGACCCCAAAAAGCGGTCAAACCTCGAAGACCGAAAAGTAGTCGCGACGACCAGACAGGCCGCGTCAACACTGCAAGCGTCTGACACCTGACAAAGCCATTCTGACAGAAAAGACACCGGTCACGTCTGTCAGAAAAGCAGTCACGACCCTGACAGACGTCGCAACAAGGATGCGACGGCAACCCCTGTCGCGACAAGAACGCGGTGGCCGGGTGCGGCGCAACCCAACACTGTCGCGGCAGACCGCTCTGGCGAGACCACGTCGCACAGAGCGCCTTGCGCGACCTTGAGGATGGGGCCAAAGGGCCCAAGGGGGCCAGGTCTTACACAAGCTGTAGAAAACCCAAGGAACAACCTCCCGGATTTTATCAGAATCAGCAATACCATCAAACCCAGGGGGTACAGACCACCACCTGCTCGCCAAAATGCACCTCCACTATCAAACACACAACAAGCTTTTGTCTAAAACATTCCAGCACCACAAACTCAAAATCAACCTATACAATAGGACCATCCTCCTGCCCAAGCTAGGGGCCCCCAAGTAGAGAATGCAAAAACTGTGTCCACCTTAAGAAGTGGAAGAATTAGAACAAATCCTCACCCACACATGTCAACATTGAATGAGGATAAAGAAAATGAAAATGAACTTGAAATTGAAGAAGAGATTGAAGAAAATGCTGAAAAAGAAAAATCCATGGGAAAAGAGAAAATATTTGAAGAACATCTAGACAAAATCAAGATGAATGAAGACCCAAGCTGTTACATTCCAAGAGTTCCTTTTCCTGAAGCTTTAAAGCCAAAATCTAAAAACAAATCAACTGGTAATGAAGAACTCTTATAACTTTTTAAGCAAGTTCACATCAACATTCCTCTCCTCGATGCTATTAAACATGTGCATGATTATGCCAAATTCTTAAAAGAAATGTGTACTACAAAATGTGAAGTGAGAAATAAAACTGAAACAATCATTCTTCCAGAAATGTGAGTACCATTGTCTTGAACCAACTCCCTAAAAAGCTCAAAGATCCAGGCACTCCACTAATTCCTTGCACCATCGGTGGAGTCACTTTAAAAGTGGCCTTTTAGATTTGGGAGCCAGTGTCAATCTCCTACCTTCTGCTATTTTTGAAAAATTCAAATTAGGACAATTGAAATCCACTTCTGTTGTCCTTCAACTAGCCGATCGTTCTGTCACCACTCCTAAAGGCTTAGTTGAGGACGTTATTGTGAAAATCAATGATTGTTACTTCCCGACCGATTTCATCATTCTGGACATGAACACTCCTCAAGATTTAACTCAGTCCACCATCATCCTTGGTAGACCTTTTTTGGCCATAGCTAGGGCTAACATTGATTGTGCTACCGGGATGATAGATATATCATTTGGGGATAGGCGGGTTAGTATCAATATTTTTAGGGCATCTAGGCATCATGTTGAAGGAGAGAGTTGTCTAGTGGTAGACTCCTTGGAAGAATCTTGTGTGGAAGAAGCAGTAGACCAACCCTGTACTCTAGGGTTTGAGGGAGAGGAAGGACAATTTAATTCCTTATTTCAGAATAATGATCATCATTTCCATTAGATGTCCTCCTAAGGTTGAGCTAAAACCACTCCCTGCTAGTTTGAAGTACATTTTTTTAGGAGAGAACGAGACTTGGCCGTCATAATTGCTAGTGATCTTGAGGAGGGCAAGAGAAGAAATTGATTGAAGTTCTGAAAAATCACAAGAAAGCTATAGGTTGGACAATAGATGATTTGAGAGGCATAAGTCCTTCAGTGTGCACACATCGCATATACTTGGAAGAAAATGCTAAAAGTTCAATATAAATGCAAAGAAGGCTTAATCCTAACATGAAAGAAGTTGTTAAAAAGGAGATTGTCAAATGGATAGATGCTGGATTCATTTATCCCATCTCTGATAGCCAGTGGGTTAGTCCAACTCAAGTTGTGCCGAAAAAGTCAGGACTAACTGTAATTCAAACTGAAAAGGGTGAGCTCATTCCCACTAGGCTGGCTACAGGAGGGAGAGTGTGCATTGACTATCGCAAATTGAATGCGATGACCAAGAAAGACCATTTTCCCTTACCTTTCATTGACTAAATCTTGGAGAAACTAGCAGGCCAAAAATTCTTTTGCTTCCTTGATGGATATTCAGGGTATAACCAAGTGGCTATTCACCCTGAGGACCAAGAAAAGACCACTTTCACATGTCCATTTGGAATTTTTGCCTTTAGACGCATGCCCTTCGGGCTATGCAATGCTCCTGCAACTTTTCAACGTTGCATGCTGTCTATCTTCTCAGACATGGTTGGGGATTACTTAGAAGTCTTCATGGATGATTTTTCTATATTTGGAAGTGACTTGATTCATGCCTCGACCATTTGACTGAAGTGCTCAAAAGATGCATTAATGCCAATCTTGTCTTAAGTTGGGAAAAGAGCCACTTCATGGTTAAGGAGGGGATTGTCTTAGGACATATTGTCTCAGAGAGAGGGATAGAGGTAGATAAAGCCAAGATAAATCTCATTGCTGAATTGCCTCCTCCCAACTCTATCAAACAAATTCGATCCTTCCTTGGTCATGCTGGATTCTATAGGAGGTTCATCAAAGACTTTTCCAAAATTGCAAGACCATTGACTTCTTTGTTAAAAGACACTCATTTCATTTTTGAGGAAGCTCGTCATAAAGCATTTGAGGTTAAAGGACATTTTGACCAAAGCTCCAATTCTACAATCTCCAGATTGGTCATTAGTATTTGAGATAATGTGTGATGCTTCAGACTTTGCAATATGTGCAATTTTGGGTCAGAAAACTGATAAAGGATATGTAGTGATTTATTATGCAACCAGAACATTGAACGACACTCAGATTCGATACACAACCACTAAGAAAGAACTCCTAGCTGTTGTCTTTGCCTTGGAGAAGTTCAGATCCTACCTTTTAGGAGCAAAATCATTGTTTTCACTGACCATGCTGCCTTAAGGCATTTGCTTGCCAAAAAGGATGCCAAGCCTAGATTGATCCGATGGATTCTATTGTTATAGGAGTTTGATTTGGAAATTCATGATAAGAAAGGGTCCAAGAATGTGTAGCTGACCATTTGTCCAGAATAGTTGCCCCAGACTCTATGCCTATTAGAGATGCTTTCCCAGATGAGCACATTTTAGCTGTCTCCAATATTTCATCTCCATGGTACACACACATTGTGAATTACAAAGTCATTGGACGAGTACCTGGAGATTGGACTAAAAATGAAAGAGAGAGATTCTTTGCTAGCGATAAGTATTTTATTTGGGAGGATCCGGAGCTGTTTTTCATAGGACCAGACCAAGTGATAAGAAGATGCGTCCCTGAGAGTGAGCATCAAAGTGTCCTCAAGTTTGGCCATTCTCTTGCTTGTGGAGGGCATTTTTCAGGAAAGAAGACTGCTGTTAAGGTCTTAGACTCTGGTTTCTATTGGCCCACATTGTTTAAGGATGCTCACCAATTTCGTAAGACCTGTCCTAGATGTCAAACCATGGAAAATATATCTAAGAGGGACATGATGCCTCTTAACCCCATTTTGGTTGTAGAAAATTTTGATGTATGGGGGATAGACTTTATGGGACCTTTTCCACCATCCTTTGGATACATGTACATTCTGTGTTGTTGATTATGTGTCCAAATGGATAGAGGCCATTGCTACAAAGACCAATGATCATAAGGTGGTTATCAAATTTGTTCAGAAAAACATCTTTTCTAGATTTGGGTGGCCCAAGGCAATCATTAGTGATGGAGGGCCACATTCATTAACACTCAGTATAGGACCCTCCTAAGGAAGTATGGGATCACCCACAGCTGGCAACACCTTACCATCCGTAAACCAGTGGCCAGGTGGAAGTATCAAACAGGGAGATTAACAACATTCTTCAGAAGTCGGTTAGGCCTGATAGGAAAGACTGGTCAGAATGGTTAGATGATGCATTGTGGGCCTACCGAATCGCTTTCAAAACTCCCATTGGAATGTCCCCTTACCGGCATGTTTTGGAAAATCTTGTCATCTGTCGGTAGAACTTGAGCATAGAGCCTATTGGGCTATTAAACAGGTAAATCTTGATTTAGCCCAAGCTGGTCAACAAGGACCCTACATCTGAATGACCTAGAAGATCAGAAATGAGGCTATGAAACTTCCAAGATTTATAAAGCCAAGGCCAAAGCATTCCATGATCACATTCAAGAAAACTTTTCAAGTGCATGATAAGGTTTGGTTGTTTAATTCTAGGCTTCGTCTGTTTCTGGGAAAATTGAAGTCCCGATGGGATGGTCCTTACACTGTTGTCAAAGCTTGTGACAATGGTGCTGTCACATTCTTGATCCTAAAACTGGACAATCATTCACTGTTAATGGGAAAGGTTAAAGCATTTCTTTGAAAGCCCATCTTCCTTAAAAATTGACTCTACCAAGTTAACCGAGCCAAATGGGCCTAATTGCATCCGGCAAAAGATGATAAACTTAGCGCTCTTGGGAGGCAACCCAAGTATACAGACTTCCTTTATCAGATAATTCTCTATCTTGCTCTTTTCCTGTAAATAAGTAGGGGGGAGAGGTAGAATAGCATGCATTCATAGTCTCCATCCTAACTAATGTTTCATTTTCATTCTTTATATTGAGCATGTGCAAATAAAAGAAAATTTCACAATGTTTCATCTTTGAATAAAAATGCGTGGCATTGCGAACCCAGACTATGTGTCTGATCTTTAAACATTAAAATTTTGTAGTTGTCACATTTCTTTGCAAACATCCATGTTAGGTAGCCTCTAGTAAAGGATTACATGTACTTATTGTGTACCTTACGTAAGGATTTATGGCAAGAGGTTTTCATACACACACTACACAGCCACTTAGACTAGCTGAACCAGAATGTAGCAAATTTGTCAAGGCTAGTAGGAGAGAGGTGATTGGTTTTCTCCCTTCCGCTAAGTGAATTGTGAAGGAAGTGATGGCATGTGATCAAGGAACCTGACTGTCCATCCTTCCTTTAAGAGGAAAAGAAAAGAAAAGAAAAGGTAAAAGCAAAAGAAAAGAAAAAATATATCCATAAAAATGCCCCGGATCTGAGTAAGTTGGACTCGCTACTCTTGAAAAGTGTTGGGTTATGCAACATTATGGATGAAAAAGAAAGAAATCCTGAGTGCACAAAGTGCAAATAAAGAGGCAAAATCCTCAGCTCAGAGAAATAATCCTCAAGGAAGTTGGGCAGAATAGAACTGAGAGAAACAACCCAATCTGACTGAGCAAGGATCTTATTCACAATTCCTTTCTTCTCCCTCGAATTAATCTAATCTCAATTACTAGGTAAGGCAGAGGAGCTCTAGAGGGCTAATGTGAACTCTTAAGTGGGCTATCATTGTGCACTAATTTCTTGCCATAAACCCTTACAATTAGGAAAGATTTCTCTACATTAATCTTTTACATGATGGTTTTTAATATGAGACATTGCATCTTCTAGTCCTACTTTGGAGTAATTTTTATTGCTAAGGGACTAGCAATGTTCAAGTAGGGGGGAGTGATAATTGCAAAATTTTTCGTATTAAGTTCACACATATAGTTAATTTTAGATAGTCTTTGTCCATAAATAATGTGTAATTTGATTTTAATTTTCATTTCATCCATAAATAAGATTTTCAACATGTTAGAATACATGTTAGATTTTCATTTAATAAGTCATCTCTTACAGATTGACTAATTAGGTTCATAAAAGATTTTTGTAAATAAGTAAATAATTTTTTACAATAATGTTGTTGTAAATATTTTTATTAATAAATGGTATAAGTGTAAATAAATATATCCCACCTAATCCTCATACTACCCTTTCTCTCATATAAACCTAAATAGCCCACGCAATCCACTTAACCTTTTTTTTGTCTTCTTTTATTCCCACCAGGTCAAGCAGCAGAAGCTGCTGGAAGCGCCTGCAGCTCGCCTGTGCAGGGCGGCTGCTGGGCGAAGGTGTGTGCAGGCGGTGTGGCGCCGTGGCGTGTGCAGCTGTGCTGGTTCATGTGGATCCTGTGCGCAGCGGGGGAGGCGCCATGCTAAGCGGAGACAGGCTGGAGCTCGAGCGGATGGCATCTACTCCGGAGCTGGGCGCCGTGCGAAGCAGAGGCAGGCTGGACCTGGAGGCGTGCGACACAGGTGATGGCGTTGTGCGCTGGGCAGCTGGAAGCTGGTTGGGCAGTGTGTGCGGTGGTCCTGCGTGCGGAGGCGCCCTGTGCGCGACATACTTGCTGAGGTGTGTACGCGGGCCAGGTGTGTGAGCTGGCTGGGGCGTGCGAGGCAAGCGCTGGAGGTGGGCTGCTCGTGCGGATCTGGGCGGGAAGTAGAGGCGCCTGGAAGCTTATAAGAGGACCCCAAGGTCCTCAGAGCTTGGGGGTTCTCCAGTGAGATTTTTGAGATATTTCTTCTGCCATTTTTTCTGTATTTTCCTTTCAACAGAGCAGGGAGGGAGACCGGTTGGCCAGTTCAGATTTTTGGGGTTTTTAGTTTAGTATTTTGGTTTTTCTTCTTCTGTCCGGTGTTGGGGGATTTTTTCTTCCATTTCTCTTCTGTATTCTCCTTTCAGCATCTGTAGAGGGTTCGACAATTTTTGTTGAGAATTTTATTTTTCTTTTCTTTGAGAGTTGTTAGGCTGGGAGAGAGCTCTGTGTATTGCAAGCTGTGAGGAGGACGATGGCTGGCATCTTCTTCTTCGTTTTCATATGGAGTTTGATTGGAATTTTTAGAATTTTGTTCTCTTCGTCTTCTTCTCTTCTTTACTTCTGTGGAGGTTGCTGTGAGGGAATCGAGTATTCTTCTGTACTTCTTCTATGTTCAGGAGATATCAATCCAGTGGCGTTTACTGCATTTAATTCCTTTTTTTTTTTTGTGCTTAGAAAGTTCAATCCAATTTAGTTTACTGCATTTAATTTCCATTTCTTCTGTGCTATTAGAGAAATCAGATTGTGTGATTTGTCCATTTTGCCTAAGTGATTTGTCCATTTCTTCTGTGTTCATCCGAGATCGATTCAAAACATTTGTTCATTTCTTCTTTTCTTGGTTAATGGTTGGGCAGTAAGAGATTTTTCTGTGTGTTGTGAGTTGGGTTAGAGGTAGATATTTTTTCTCGTTTCATTTCTTTGTGCTTATGAGCGATCAGTTTGTTCCTTCTTTCTTCTGTGTCTGTGAAGACATCCGGGAGGTCCTCAGCATCAGGGGTCCGCTGTAGGGGAGGCGACTGTGATTTCCATTCTTCTTGCTGTGTTTATCTTGGGGATCCAGGTTCCATTTCTGTTCCTTTCTTCTGTGGAGATTGCTGTTGTGATTTTTGGGATTTGTCCATTTCTTCTTCAGTTCGGCTTCTATGGGGATGGGATTTTAGCATATGAGGTTTTTGGCTGCTGAGGATTGGTTTTAGGTTTTTCTCTTCTCTTCTGTGGGCTGTTCGGCGTTGGGGATCAGGACCATTAGAGAACAAGAGTTGACACTGCACTTTATATTTCTGTTATTATTTCTTACTAATGCATCCCTCGAGCTTGAGGTTACAGTGATCTGAACTTCTTAGAGTTCACATTGTTCTCAGTTAAAATAATGTTTAATTTGAACTATCATTAAGAGTTCTTAGTTTAGTTTTACTGTTTTGAAAATTTAAATCTTGTTATTGTTCAATCGAATGTGATATTGTGGGATTCTAATCGCACTATAGCTTTTAGTGAACTGGGTGGATTAAGTCGAATTTTAATGTTGGATCTTTCTTGTTTCAAGTTAAAGTAGTTTAAATCAAGCTTTATTTAGCCTCTCCGTGGATATGACATGTTCTCACCATTTTGCTAGTTCATTTTTGCTACTTTAAATTTTGTGAGATAGTTTAGAGAAGGTGAGCATCGTGATATGTGCAAAGAACTCTAGAGACAGTTCAGCGGTGCGCTCGTTCCATGTGGACGTCCCTTACCTCGAGGCGTTGAGGGAGAGGTGGGATGAGGACTGCAAGGCATTCATAATGCCTTGGGGACACATGATACCCACGTTGGAGGACGTGGCGTATCTGACGGGACTACCGGTTCAGGGAGAGCCGGTGGTCGGATAGGAGATGCGAGACTACTATGATGACATGGTGGTTGCTGGGGCCAGAGTTTGTGGTCGGCAGGAGGAGACCGATCCTGAGCATCCTACTCGGATCACTATCAAAGGTAGTAGGACTGAGGGGAGGGAGGAGAGGACCCCTGGAGACCCTCGAGGAGTTTGCTACTGGGGTACGGAAGTCAATGCAGTTGGGGGACCGGAGCGAGGAGCGATCGGTCCAGATCTTCGTGGCGTACCTATTTGGTCGGTTTCTCATCCCAACGCAGTCATCTCAGATGAACTGCAAGTTCGTGCTCCTGCTACGGGACCTGGAGCAGGCAGGGCGCTATGCTTGGGGCACCGCGATGCTGGGACACCTCTTCTCACTTCTCCCCAGTAGCTCGCAGTGTTCTCAGAGCACCGGGGGCTTCACCCCCTTTCTACAGGTATGCAACTTTCCTTTAATGCTCTTCATTGAATTAAGTTGATAAATTGACATTTCTATTTTTTTCCTTGCAGATTTGGGGGTATACCCGCTTCCCTATGGGATGCGGTGTACCGAGGGAGAGGAGCCAGACCATGGTGCCCCTCATGGCCAGGTGGGAGGTGGCGCCGGATCCAAGGGTGATGGATCGACGCTTCGAGGATGTACGAGCTGGGCTTGATCTCTACCCCCACGACCAAGTATAAATCTCAACTAGCACTCCTTTCTTGCTTTCAATTTCCATTTGATGTGACTGACCAGTGTTTCCTCTTTCCTTACAGGTGGTTTGGACCCCGTACTTGGGGAGGCTGACACGTCCCACCCGGCGGTGGCGGCGGGTCGACCACACTCGTCGACTGCCACCCCTCCTACTCTTCTTGGGACGTGTGAGCCCCTCTACCTAGATCTGGTGGTGTGAACTCTGGGCTGGCACAGCCGGCCTTAGAGGTATCCCCTCTAGGGAGAGAGGGACACTCTCGCCGCGGTTCTTCCCGAGGAGCGGGACTGGGGGGAGGAGCACGGGAGCACAGTCGCCTACTAATGAGCCGGAGGGGAGCAGGTCCTTCGACAGATGGACCTCCAAGACAGTGCAGCATACCCGGAGGCCTACCGCACGCGCTATGCCGGACGACTCCGGCTTGACCGACGAGTGGTGTGTGAATGCTTAACTCTAAGCCTTGGTCATTTAATTGATTGATTGATTTGATTCTAACCTTGAAGTGTGAATGGCAGATGCCGGAGTCAGAGGCCGTGTGCCTCCTCGAGGGGAGGTTGGCGGAGCAGGTGGTGGAGATTGGGTGTCACGCCTCGACGCGGAATATCGGAACGCGAGGCAGTTACAAGTAAACGGGTACAGAGCAAGTACTAGACATCAAACCATTGCACAATGAATAATACTAAATATAATTCTTCTCATTAATAACTTTCAAATGTCTAGTTACAATCACTAATATCAGCGCCATTCTATAGGGCCCAATTACATTGAAATAAAAGTAATAGACTAAACTAAGACTCTAACATAACTCTAGGACACTAGGGTATTCGTGACGTCACTCCTGGTCGTTCCCGTCCTCTTGAGTGTATAGTTCATCCTCGGTCTCACCTGAGAACACAACGACAAATAACGTAGGGTGAGCGATAACGCCTAGTTGGACTTAAATCTCAATAGTCAAGCAGGCTTTAAATGATTAATGTATAAAGGCAGAGTAACTAATGATAGAGCGAGAGAGTCAAGTAATAGATAGCAGGATCGAAAGTGAGCAAAATAGCACAACTTTCCAAATATAGCACGAGAGTCGAGTATAGCACAAAATAGCAAGATGGCCACAACACTAATAGCACAAAATATAGCAATAGCACAACGGGTATAGTATAGCACATTTTGTCAATAGACAATGAGAGAATATAGCACTTTTTGATTGTCATTTAGATAGTCGAGATAGATAGCACTCAAGTGTATGCCAAACCAACTGATCATTTAACTCCCATGGGCACTAGCACTTTCGGGCACACAACCGAGGACCATCGGGCCCTTTATATATTGCCAGGCATTGGTTATATTGTTTATCTTTAGACAATCAGTCAATGGCCAATATAGAGTACCAGAAATAGATGAGAGCACTAGATGAATAGACGAGATAGTAGAGAGAACGTGAATAGATGAGCGAATAGAGTATGATGAGAGCTAGTGGACATTGCATGTAACACTTCGAGTAAACAGGTGATAGTAACATTTGCACAACACGCCATGTGGTGTTGGCAGTCAGGTAGAACTCACTACCGTTCCGCTGGCCATGTTATGCATAGGTCCAGAGTCCGCATGATTCAAGATAAGAGCAAAATTCTAATAGTCGTTTGGATCATGTTGATCTTTAAAGGGTTCATATGTGTTAGGGTACAACCGGCTCGTCGACCATGTGGGAATCCATGGACAAAGGAGACTTATGGAGGCTTGAACAAAGACTCACTAGTCCGGCAGAGGAGTATCTGACGGAGAGTTTGTCCAAGTCAAGAAAGAGTGTGTATATAGATACAAGTGCTCGACGTTCTAGAGGAATTCTAGAACAGTGGAGCGTCGATATCGGTATTCCCAAAACATTGCGAGAAATGATAGACAGGTATATTTAAAATATAGCAATTTAATTTCATAAATTACCAGATGTATTATGAAATAATTTCATGCCAAATTACGCCATAATTGGATGGTTCAAAGTGTGTGTAAGTGTCATGAATTGTAGATAGAAAAGATCATGTGCATGTCTTTTAATCATACATAAATGTTTAATTGATAACAAATGTTATTTCTGTGTGTATGACTGCTAAACAAGAGTACAAACACTGTAGATAGTCAAGCATTGCTGAGACAGGGGGTTTCTTGCAAAAACCCAAATCGCGACGTACCCTAATGAGGGTCGCGACAGGGTCAACTGAGATTGCGACGGGGTCTTATACAGGTCGCGATAGGCTTGTCGGTTCGGCAGGCAGTCGCGACGAGGTCGCATGAGGGTCGCGATGGGCTCAGGCAGACTGGGCAGAAGATCGCGACGACAGGCCCTGTCGCGATCAGATCGCGACAGAGGACACTGTCGTGACGGCCCTTGTGAACGCGGCCTATCGACCCATCGCGTTCACAGGGTCCGTGCCCGAGTCTGACAGGGAAAGAATAGTTCACTGGTTGCGGGCCAGACTTACCCTATTCAACGCAGGGTGATTCAGAAAAATATATCTAATTATACAAGTGATGAAAAATTGTGAAAACCAATTGCGAATTGTTCTAGACATGCTTGGGTACTTACAGTAAATAGGAATTTGAAAACAAACAGGGTTTCGACATGCTTTGGTCATGGTAAACATGAAGAACTTAGAACAATACACCGATGAGATCAACAAATTAATTCGCATGATAGGATGGATGGAAATTAGGGCTTTTAGAGGCAAAGGAAGCCTATCGACCATCAGAATCTCCAATAAAAATTTTGTGGCATGATGTTTAGTATTCATGGAGAACAAGATTTATGAAGATGGTTCGGGGTCATATAAGTTGCAGAACATGAAAAATCAAGAACAAAAGATAGCTCAATGGAAAATTATGAAACCAAAGGCTTTTGTTTCTGATGGACGAAACATCCTACAGAAAATTTTCATGGTTTATGCTCGTGAGAATGCCTACCTTGGGACGATTTCCTCTTCTAGGGTTAAGAACTTGAAGAACGAAGGAAGAAGCTTTGAGCAGCCTTTTCCCCACGATTTCTTCCTCCTTGGCCTTTCCCACGTCAGCAAACCCTTGGCACGAGCTAGGGCCAGCCATGAGGGTTTAGAGGAGTATTTAAGCATTTCCCCATTCTATTTCCTATTATGACTCTAATTCCTATTTATCTGAATTTCCTATTTCTCTCTCCCCTTTTTAGGCATGAGATCTCCTAATGGTTAGGATGGGAGCTAATTTCGTGGCCAACCCATTAGGGTAGGTTTAGGAATCTCAATCCAACTCAAACTTCTATTTTAATGCATAAATACCTCTTTTGTAATTAAGTATTATTTTAGTTACGAATTTAGGGTATTTTCCATTATTCCCCTTTTAAAAATTCTCTTTTGGCCCACTAACTTCTATTGGGTCAATTTAATAAAGCCCATCACTTCTTTCTTTTAATGGGTTTGAGTAACTTCTCTTTCCATTAATTTCCTATGTAAATTTTATTTTCTTGTTATTTGATTTTTCTAATATATTATTAAATTTTTTTTTTCAAAAAATCAGGATGCTACATTGAGAGACTCCGCGCCGAGACGCGGACATTGGTAAGTCACAACTCACCCTTGACCACAATTGATTTGATTTGATTTGAGAACTGACCAAGGTATTGTGAATGCAGAAAGATGAGCTGGCAAGGGTACGACCGAGCCGAGACGTCGGGGCGAGCTCGTCTGCACAGCCAGCCAGCGGGGACCTGACGGTCTGACTACAGGGGGCCCTAGTTGAGGTGAGGGTTCGAGAGCTTGAGGCTGAGGTAAGACGCTAAACCACTACCTTTTCTGCACATGATTTGATTGACCTAACATGTTTACTCATTTACGTGCAGCGGCAGGAGCGGGGGCGACCCTCTAGGCGCAGATGGAGAGTCTACGTTTGGACTTGACGAGGATGGAGGGTCGCCTACTTGAGGCCAGAGAGAGGTAGGGCCAGGCGGAGGTGGACCGGCACGAGCCATCGCGGAGCGGGCACAGGCCGTTGCTGATTTAGAGTTTTTGTAGAACTGGGTGCTGAAGAAGCGCTGGGAGCAATAGCGACATGCCCAGCAGGAGGCGGCAGGGAGGACCTGGTCGGTGTTCGGATCTCTTGATGACATCGTGTTGTTGGGAGACCCATCCGTGGGACGAGGAGGGTGACAGCGACCAGAGGCATCGACAGCATCGAGACCTCCTCTCCCAGACTGGCGTCGAGAGAGGAAGGAGGAGGAGGTGAGCAGTTCACGTAGGCAGAGGCCTAGTGAGGGGGAGAGGAGAGAGGAGTGAGGCTCCAGATGTACCATCAGGGGTATGCCCCTGTCATGATATGTACAGAACCTTAGTGGATTTTTGGTGGACTTAGTAATTTTGTGCCTTTTGTGTGCTTGAATGGTTTGCCAGTGTCGCCTTGGTTCCTACATCCACAACACTTAAAGGAAAAAAGTTAGTCTAGATCTGTCTTTAGCCCCTTGCCTGAAAGATGTACCTTTCGTGAGATCTGGTCAAGAGACTAATTTTTAATTAAAGATAAGAACATAAATAAAATATTGAAGGGAAATATGTACATGCATTTTTTTGTTGTTTTTTTGGCTTTTTTTATTTTTGTGTTATTTTTTAATAAGAAAATAAGGAACATGTTAGTATATGTACATGATACCACTAATTTTTTTTGGATTTTCATTTTCTGATTTTTTTTTATTAAATAAGAGAAAATATGTACATGGTAAAACTATATACATCATGAGACTTTCTTTTTGTTCTTTTTCATTTTCCATTTTTTTTTGGATTTTTTGGACTCTAAGACACATATTCATCACAAGTCAAGGTATAGGATCTTCATAATCTACTTAGCCACCGAGGCCATAAGCAAGGAGGATTGTGCATGATATCCTTGACGTTAGAGATTGCCCATAGCCTTCTTAATATTTTTCACAATGGAGGGTCTTACAAGGTCAAATGGCCCCTAGAGAGAGAAATTGGAAGAAATAAATAGGAAGTCATGTGAGGATTTAGTTCAAACCACTTTTTGTTTCCAAACAAACATCCCACACTAAGAGACTTGGTCAACAATTATTTTCATGGGTACTTTTTGCTTGATTCTTTGGTGGTTATGTACTATTTTCTACCTCCTTGATTTGGTTAGCATTTTCTTGAGTACGTACTTTTGCTACTCTTTTTTGACCTTTTGGATTTTCATTGCCCTTAAGGTTAATTTGGCATTTTGCCCTTGTATTTTCTTGATTGCCCTTGTTTATGGTGACCTTGTCTTTTAGGTGAGAGTGGATGGTCCCCTACTTGTACTTTGCCCTCTTTCCAAACTTGACCGAGTGAGAAGAGAAGAGGGGATACATTGACCAAATTAGACCGTCCAAGTGTACTTATGATTTTCTAGCTCAAGGATAGTACTCCAACATCGTGTAGTGTGTGAAGAGACCCACCTTACTAATGGCCAAGCGAATAAGAAAAGTCTCAAACCATGACATTAACAAGTGATGAATGACAGACTTGACCGACTGACTAAGGGTAGAATTTCTTGAGATAGACTGCATTCCAAGGATGCGACAACTCCATTCTCTCAGCGTCCACTAACCTATAAGCATTTCCTAAGTATGCTTCTCTGACAACGAATGGACCTTCCCAACAACTTCTTGCAATTTACTCCTAGGACCTGGTGCCTTGATGATTTTACGATTTAGGACCAATTCACCCACTTCAAAATTCTCTCAAGCACTCTTTTGGCGTAAAATTGTGCAATTCTTTGGCAATAAACTGCGCATGGTCGGCCGCTATCATTCGCCTTTCGTCTAAGAGTTCAAGTTGTGCTAATAAAGCTTCCCGACGTTGACTGAGGTCAAGTTCGGAATCCAATTGAACTCGAAGTGAAGGGACGAAGATCTCATATGGGAGTATCGCATCTGATCTGTATGTCAAAGCATTGGGGGTTTGCCGTAGGAGTTCGGACCGAGGTGCAGTAAGCCCATAGAGCCTCAACCAGTGGTTTGGCCAGTCAGCATTGTATGAGATTTGCAAGTTTTCTTTATGATTTTAATGAGAGTTTTATTAGTAGCTTCGCTTGTCCTTACCCTTTGGATAATATGGGGATGAATGGTGCAAGTTAATATCATATTTACCACACATGTCGCGGAGCTCCTGTGAAGTGAATTGCGGTCCATTGTCGGTGATGATGTCCCGAGGCACGCCAAATCTTGCAAGAATGTTGCGCTTGATGAACTTGACGACTGTTGAAGCTTGACCTCTATGAATGCTTCTGCTTCAGTCCACTTTGTGAGGTATTCGGTGGCGGTCAGAATGAAGGACTTCTTACGGATTTCTCTGATTCTGTCCTCGAGAGGACCGACCCAATCGAATGCCCACATGGCGAAAGGCCATGGAGCAATGAGAGGGTGAAGAGAAGAGGAAGGAGCATGGATTTTGTCACCGTGTAATTGACATTTAGCACAGTGACGAACAAAGTGAGTGCAATCTTCTTCCATAGTAGGCAGTAATAGTGTCTTAGCAACTTTTGGGCAATTGCTCTACCATTGACATGGCCACCACATTCACTAGAGTGAGCGGCTTCAACAATGCTTTGAGATTCTATTTCATCAAGGCAACAGAGATAAACCCCATTGAGGGATTTCTGTAGAGAATGCCACCTATAATCTTGTAACGCTCTGAGACGCGGCGAATGGCCCATCTGTCGGAAGAGGTGGCATAATCGGGGAAGGATCCATCTTGAGAAAGTTTTCAATGTCAAAGTACCAAGGATGGCCATCATCAAGATCGATTTCTAGCTCTTTTGAGAGTGCATGGACTCAAAGGGAAGGAGATTTGAGTTGAGAGAACCATAGATCAGCGTGAGAAGGGACTTTCAACCTTTGGACGGAGACGGTTTCGGAAGACCTCCCTAACGGGATAGGGATGGAAGAAGCCAGAGAGGCGAGTGAATCCACTAGAATGTTTTGAGCCCCAGGAGTGTTGACAAGAGTGAGCTTCTAAGCTGTCGGATTACCTTACAAACTAAATCCTGGTATGGTTTCAACTTGGGATCCCTGGTCTGGTACTGCTAAGGGACTGCCGGAGTATCAACTGTGAATCTCCAATTATCCTTAACTTCTTAACTCCGAGCAGCAATGCCATTTTCAACCCAACTAGGAGTGCCTCATACTCAGCCACATTGTTCGTGGCAGGGAAGGTTAATTGGTAGGCGTGCGGAATGACTACCCCTTCCGGTGAGAGGAGGACTGCCCCTATTCCACACCCTTTGGAGTTAAGAGCTCCATCGAAATAAAGTATCCAGGAAGGTTCACCATCAATAATGGCTCCTAACTCTTCATCCAGAAAGCCTTCATCAACGGGAGAGTACGAAGGCAAGGGATGGTAGGCCAATGCTCGGCAATAGCAAGCCCCTTGATTGACTTTTGGGTGACGTAGGTGATATCAAATGGTGAGAAAACTTTGCCACCTCATCAACCGTTCAGTCAGGACGGGCTTCTCAAGCAAGTATCGAATTTGGTCCATACCGCCCAGAAGCTTCACCTCATGAGCTAGGAAATAATGCTTCAACTTGACGGCCGCACACGTTCTTTCCATGTCAGTGTACTTTTTCTCAGCTTCGTTGAACAATTTGGATAGGTAGTACACGCTCTCTCCTTCTTCTCGTCGTCATATTGGGCCAAGACTGCTCCAGTGGAATTTTCAGTGGTTGAAACATAGAGCAATAAAGGTCGACCCCGGGACTGAAGGAGCGAGAATAGGAGGATTGAACAAATAACTTTTCAACTCTTCAAAGGCCTTTTGACATTTATTGTTCCAATCAAATTTAGCCTCCTTTAAGCATCTCATAGAAGGGCTTGCAACGGATGGAATGCTGAGAGATAAATCTCCTAATGAACTGAAGTCTGCCAATTAGCCCTCTAACTTCCTTAAGTTCCTAGGAGGAGGCATGTCAATTATTGCTTTGGCCTTATGGGGTCAATCTCGATTCCCCGCTTGCTAACTATGAACCCAAGCAACTTCCCTGAGGACACTCCAAAGACACACTTCTTGGGGTTCATTTTGAGCTTATGTTCTCTAGACCGTTGGAGAACTGCCCGGAGGACCTCAGCATGGTCATGTCGAGTCCTAGACTTAACCAAGACAACATCAACATAGACTTCCATGTGCACATGCATCATGTCATGAAAAATTGCCATCATTGCCCTTTGATAAGTTGCTCCCGCGTTCTTCAATCCGAAGGGCATCACGACATAACAATAAGTCCGCCAAGGCATTGTGAAAGAAGTTTTTTCTCCTGGTCTTCCTCCGCCAGACGGATCTGGTTATACCCAGAGAAACCATCCATGAATGACAACATCTCAAAGCCGCAGTATTGTCCACAAGGACTTCTATGTGGGGAAGAGGAAAATTGTCATTTTGGGCAAGCACGATTAAGGTCACGAAAATCTATGCAGATCCTAACCTTACCGTCCTTCTTCATTACAGGATGATATTAGCTACTCATTGTGGATAAAGCACAACCTAATGAACTTGGCCTTGTGCAATCTGTCAACCTCCTCTTTGATCTTGAGTGCAAGCTTGGGATGTAGCCTCCTTAGCTTTTGTTTGACAGCCTTTGCGTCGGATTTTAAGACCAACCGTTGCTTGACCAAAGGGTGTCAAGCCCCGGCATGTCCTCGTAGGACCAAGCAAAACCATCGAAAACTCTTTGAGGATAACTACAATGGCTTCTTCTTCTTCTACACTCAAGTTGGCACTAATCAAAACTACCTTCGGGGATTCTTCGGTGCCAAGGTTGATCTCTTTGTTGGCTCATCTGCAGCCATGGTTGGCTCATCTAACCTCTCTCGTGCCATCCACATAGGAGCTCACTGGGTCCTCTTCTTCCGACCCAAGATCTCCCGGCTCATCTTCTCATCAAAGTCTAGCATATAGACTCCTAAACCGTCATCTACAGAGTCGCCTTCTTCAAAATCGGTCTCTACAAGGGTAGGCTCCTCAAGAAACTCCGGGACTTGACTCAACACTTAAGACACCTCTCAGCCAAGGCCATAACATAATGGGCAGGAGCTTGCCTACCCTTCTCCTTGCGAATGCGTGGCTGAGAGGGACCCAACTCTTCTAAACCTAGACCCAACTCTAGACCTGATTCTAAGCCAGAATCTAAACCACTATGCACATGACTATGTACAAAACTATGTACATGGGAGGTGCCCCTAGGGGGGCGAGAATGGGGATTTAAGCTGGAAAGTGTCGGCCCCTGGCCGATCAGAAGAGACTCCAAAGAGGAAGGGTACTCGACAGAGACCTCGCATTCCCACCTTTCAAAATTGGCATTTTTTTGGGGAGTCAAGGCTCAAAACCATGAGTTGTTGACTCAAGGTTGCCTCGACTGGCCAAGTGAGGAATGGAGGAAGGACAGGTTGGGAAAGAAGAGAGAAGGAAGTGGTTGGAGAAAGAGAGTCGTGTGCCGACCACACTTCAGTTGAGGGAGACTGGGAAGGAGATGGGGGTGATGAAGAGGGGGATGGAGAGTCAGAACCAAAGAGCGAGAGAAGGCCAAAGTCTTCGCAGACTTTCCTCAATTTCGGCAGCTTCCTCTTCTTCCTTGCTCTCGTAGTCAGACAACTCCTCTACCATAGGCTCTCGGGTTCCCGTTGGAGGGGTCCATGAATGAAGTGCTCCTACAGGGTCCAAGTGAGAGGGGTATAGGGGATGAAAGGATCCGGATGAATAGGGTCCGGATGAAAGCCTAAACCCGCCCTATCTAACAACCTCTTGACTTGAATGCCATGAACAGGACCCTGTTTGTTCCTACCCAAACCTCGGCCATGAATATAGCCGGTCTTAGCCATTACTTCCCAACCTTTCCCTTGGGGACATGGGATAGTCTCAAGCTCTTCATCCAAAAGAGGAGGTTGGTTCAAATCAAGGGGCAAGGGGAGGTCAAAGATAGACATGACAGGTTTCTTCCCCTTGTCCGGAATGAATAGGTGCGGCATCTGCTCTGAAGTGATAGAATTGAGGGTTTCCAAGGTAGGAATGCTCTTGATTTTGATTACCCACCCATTGAAAGGAATTTTGAAACACTGCTGGGCAGTAGAAGGACCCCTAAAGTTTGTATAGCTAGGGACGACCAAGATGGCCTTATAGGCCGGATCAACATCCAAAACTAGAAACTCAGATGTCATGGTGACAGGTCCAATCTCGAGTTGAAGAGCGATTTTAACCTTTGCAACCCTCTTGGAGTTGTCATAAGAGGCAATGGTGGAGCAGATCATTCCAGATTATCCTCCCCCAAACCCAATTGTTTGAGAGTCTTCATCGGACATATATTAATGGACGCCCCGGTGTCGATAAGAGTGGAATCTACCGAAACCCCGTTGAGAGTAACAGTGAGGCAAAGAGGAAGAGAGCGACACTCGGGGGCAGCAAGATCTTTATCCGAGAAGGAGATGGATGGTCCTTAGGTGAGGAGAGGATGGCATTGGTCACCCCGCTGGGAGGAAGGTCATCATTGACCATGATTCTCTGAAGGAATTGGAGGAGGTGGACTGGTGGGACGGCGATCTCTGAATCAATTCTAAGATAGACACCCTCGCGGGCGTCTTGTCCAAGTGTTGCAGAATATCATATTCAGTGTCGGCAGGTGGTGGGGGTCCATTACCCTCCTCTTCTTGAGATGGCCGGGGGGAGGAGGAACAATCTGATCCTGAGTGTGACATGAACGTCTTCCTAGGACCTAGGGAGAATGAGTTGGAGGGGTTTAGTGCTATGGACGGACGACTCATAGGGAGGGGGAATGGGAATGGAAGGATAGGCATCCTGAGGAGCAGGTCGGATAAGCACTAAGGGTTGCTCCTCTAGAATGGCGTCTACAGTGGTGGAGGGCTCCTGAGACTCTACGGAGGGACATGGGTACCACCCCTCAAAACCATCCACCCCCCATTGTTTCTCTCTCCTTACGACCCGGGGTTCTGAATGCGTCATGGTATTGACCTTTTCCTGGGGCCTTGAGGAGGAGGGATTGTTGCTTTGGTGGTTGGGGAGAGGGTTTTGCACAATACCAAGGTCTCTTTTGGTATACCTAGACTTGGCTATGGCAACCTTGACGTCCTCCCAATTAATCCTACCTTGGTCGTTCATGTCATACACCCAGTCTCGGAAGGTAAAGCAATTATGGAGTTCATGACTGGGAGACCTATAGTAGGGACAGTACTTTGAAGTATCGGCCCTCGGATTGACACTCTTTTTGTGGGCAAGTCGGATAGCGTCGCAGGACATGAGGGCAAAGAATATGTCCTCGAGGGATTCAGGGAGGGGAGGATAATGAGACCTCCTAGGACCAGGACGGGTATAGCCCGAAGGAGGAGGAACAGCGGAGTAAGGCCTAGAAGGATGTGATGAGAATTGGTGAGGATTGGAGGGAGGATTGGAAGGCTTGTTAGGAGGCCTCAATGGCTGACTGCAAGCGCTGACGGACTCATTGACGGTCACCCCCTCGGTGGTAGGTGCTGGCGGGAGCCTTGCATCCCTGGGCTTCCTTCGAAGAATGACGGAAGAGAGGAGTCCTTGATTTGATTTTGGACCACCCTAGCTCGATTGTAAAGATGTGAGAAGGAGGGGAACTCACTTAGCATCAATATAGAACGGAGCAAAGGGGTGGTGTTGGTGACTATCATGTTATGGCTTGGGACTCCGGGATGGGGATGCGGCCCTTAAAGCCATGGATCTCCATTGGTTGGAGAATGTGACAAAGTCTTCACTGGCCTCATCTTTTCCGCAACCAAGTCGGGAAGTGTAGGGACTTGAGTGGCCATGTAAGAAAAGTGGGAGATGAAGCGTTCGAAGACTATGTCGAAATTAACAAGACCGGTGTGGGTAAGGCAGTGAACCACCTCAAAGCCTCCCCTTCTAACGATTGTTGGAAGAGGTGGACTAAGAGGACCGATCGTACAGCCACGGTGGGAATCCATGGTGAAGCCGACAAGATGGGATTGGGGGTAGGTGGTGTTGGTTTGAGTGTGAATATAATTCATTTCTCCTCACATTTTGATGATGACAAGTTGTGATTTTAATGCATAACTATTGGAACATGCAAAATACATCACCTGAAATTACAATATTCAAAAAGCATGTTTCCAACACTTTATCATTGATATTCATGATAATATATTTAACTAATGATTTATGTGTTTATTTTCTCAGGGACAAATGTTTTCTGCAAAGGTAGTGTCGACACAACCATCCTTGGTGTCGACACATATTCAGAACAAAGGCAGAAATGTGAAGAAAAGTCCATCTCAGGTCGACACTAGTCCAGAGCAGGTCGACACTAGAGAGCCTTCCCAGAAGGCCTGTTGTTCAGATAGCCAAAGTAGGTCGACACCAAATGTAGGCAGGTCGACACTAGATGGCTCTCCCAGAGGCCTGTTTTTCAGACGGCCAAAGCAGGTCGACACGACATGAGATCAGGTCGACACTAGAGGCCTTCCCAGAAGGGCTGTTTTGCTGTCTGGGACATGAGGTCGACACTGAATCATCTCAGGTCGACACTAGAGACCTCTCCCAGGGATTTGATTTGCCAGTCTGGGAGAGTGTGTCGACACACCTCATGGGCAGGTCGACACACTCCGGAATCTCTGTGACTTAAACTTCCTCCTGGACACGTGGCACCCTAGGGAGAAGGTGGATCAACATTGGATCTTGTGCCCACGTACCCCAAGGTATCTTTCGAATATTAGTGTCACGTCCCGAGAATTACACAGCGGATATTAATTCGAAGAATTCGAGTTGATAATTCGAGACGTGAACAGTCGGGAAATAAGCCTCTAGCTAGCACGCACTAAATGTGTATCAACAAACATCATAATAGGGCCCATATGTTGAACTCAATATAAATTGTATTCAAATCTCAACTTATTGTATTCAAAGTGGAAACTATTACAGGACTAAGACTCAATGAAAGGAAAGTACATAATACTTCTCACTTCCTACTACATGTTCTAGCTCTCAAAGCAAATTACTATAACTAGACTCATAGTTGGAACGCTCATCACTCGGACGCATTCCATCTCGACTTGCTCTTCCTCTTGAACTTCATAGTCACCTAGATTGGGTAAAAGTAGGGGATGAGCAAACTAGCCCAGTAGGATTTATATCCAATGTGCGGGCAATGATATAAGTGATTAGCATTTTAGAACTAGGTAAGCACGATGAATGTCATGATATGCATGTGCGAATAAAACTCATTAAAACACGATACATGAAACAAGCTAGAGAGAGTGATTATGGTAGAACAAGAGTTGTGAACAAGGCGACAAGATAGAACTAGAAATAGATCACTTGTACAAGCACGCAAGAATTCACTTGATGTCAAGAACGCAAGATTTCACTAATTGCATTAAATGGATGGCCATATCACGCAAGCAAGCAAGCAAGATTTCACAAGCACGATCAAGTAACACTAATCAGGCACGTAGACACCAATGTACACCAAGAAAAGATCCATCAAGAATGTACACCAGGACACATGTATGTGGTATTGTATCTAACATTCAACAAGCAAGAAAGTACTCCCAGCGCAGATGCAACACCAGTAATCATTATACCCCATGGTTAACAGTATATTTATGACTCTCCGTCATTGGGGCTAGACTGGAGCCCTTGGACACACGCGTGCCCTGTCAGCCATCTCATGAAAATTTTAAATGTAGATACCCACAGTCATTAATAATGGCCAATGAGAGTTTCAATAAGTAAGCAGGTGTAATGTCATGTTCATGATGATGATGGGAAGAAGTAATAAGTAATGGAACATGATTTTACGAGTACAATGGTCAAGAGATAAATTCGGCAGCACAACGGTACGATTTATACTTCGTTCAATCTTTACATTAATGGCTTAGTCCAGTTTGTAAGTCTCACTCACGAGAACAAGAAGAGAAAGGAAGTGCACGCTATCTCAAGGAACTTCAATGGTACAACCAACTCGTCGGCCATGTGGGAATCCATGGTCAGAGGAGATTTACGGAGGCCTTGGTGAAAAGTTCGCTAGTCTACCGATTCGGAATGACCGATAGAGAGTTTCCAATTCCCAAGAAAGGCTGCCTAATAGTGCTAGTGGTAGTGCGGTACGCTTGTCTCAATTCACGAACTATCGGTCTCAATCTCGTAGGAAGCACTTGACAATATAACATGGAATAAAACTATGCACTTTAACAAGTCATGGTTTGCAAGATTTTATGATAACCATTATCATTTAAACGTGAAAGAACAGTAGGAAGATTAAATCACAAGTAGCACGAATGGATCATAACATTTAAGGAGCACTTAGAATAGCATTCATGTAATTAAAGCTTTTTAAATGGGTTAATCGCTTTTAAGCCATTAAACAACAATCATGTAATGATCAGACCCAAGACATGCAACTTACACGGTAATTATCACGTTTAAACAGACCTTGGGTATATACGGGAAAATTTGTAAGAAAACACGTGGTTTCAGGTAAAAATCCTGAGATCGCGACATAGCCATATAAGGAAGGCGACAGGTCGTCAGATTGCGACAGGACAAGGGCCGCGAAGGGATGGCTAGAAGGCGACAGGGGGGTTGTGAAGAACGCGACTGGGGCGGTCCGATTCAGGCAGCATGATCGCGACAACGGTCTTGTCGCAATCAGGTTGTGACATGTCGGGCTGTCGCGAGGAGACCTCGGAAGGCGACACATCGAGCCGTCGCGTTCACAGGATCTGCGCCTGAGCCCGACCGGGATCTGACATGCTCTTGCTTCAGACTTACCATGTTTTGACACAGGGGCGATATTCATGAAACGCCTATATCTCTCTATATGCTGACCTTTAGACAAAACTTTCAACATAGAAAATGTCGAGGACATCTATTGGAAGAACTTTTGTGTTGTGGGCTGGGTCTGAATCATCTCTAATTTCATGCAATACAGGAAGAACGTAAAAAAAACCCTAAACATGCATGACTTCGTTGCGACTTACATGTTAGGCTTGTAACATGAGATCTACTGATATTTGGACAAAATGTTTAACATAAACGATGACCAAGACAACTAGTGGAAGAACTTTGATGTTGGGGGTTTTACCTAATTCGGTCTTTGTCCTTGTGAAAAACATGAAGAACTTAAAGTTAAATGCAACCAGAAAATGCAGTATCATGCATAACTCTATTACGAAGTTTATAACTCTCAAACTAATGACATTTACGCAAAACATTTAACATAGATGACCCTATCGACTAATAAAATAACTTTTATGTTGGAGTCTTGACCTACTTCGGTCTTAAATCTCAAGAAAAATAGGAAGAACCTAAGGCTAACTGCAAACCCGAAAACACAGTATTATGCATGACTCTCTTACGGGGTTCATAACTCTCTAACTAAAGACTTTTAGATAAAACGTTCAACATGAAAGATGATCGTGACATCAAGTAGAATAACTTCCATGTTAAGAATTTACTCTAATTCGGTCTTGAAGCACGTGCAACATATTAAGAACGGGAAAATCCTTGACAGTGCGCGACTTTGGCAAAACGCTTATAAATCAAGATCTACTAAATGAAATTTGATGAAACCAGTGGGAAATGAAAGTTAACTTGATGATCTACACATTGGTATAGGATATGTTAATATTTTTCCCGAGAAAACCTACCTTTTGGGTTGAAGAAGTCCCGTTATTCCAAAAACCCCGTGTTCAGATCACTTGGAGGAAAATGCTTACTACTCCGTGTATACTGCATGGAATTTGGGCATTCCACTTGGGTTAGAATGTAGACTTGACCCTCTTTCCAGGGGTATAGGCCTTGCAAGGTTTGACTCACCTTTGTCAACTTCAAGAGGGTGGTTGTGCAGGTCACAGCAGACGAGAAGGGGAAGAAGAACGGCTTCTTGTGGTCGTTCCACAGCTCCTCAGCCACCAAGAGCTCCTCCACACGACCCTAGCAAGTTCTAAATTCCTTCCTAGGGTTTGGGTGAAGAGTATTTAAGTAACTATGGTGTTTAGGAGTCCTATTATAACTAGGAAAAGAGGATTTCGGGATTGGCATGTTTGGTTTCCTATTTTTGATGATTTCCTCCTCCCTTTGAGGTGTGAGGCATTAGGAAACCTCCCCTCATAGTTAGGCACGAATTTGGGTTGCCATGAATGCATGATTGCATCCCAATTCAACTCTAATTGCCTCTTTTTAATTTCAGCTTATTTATGGTTACGAATTTCTATGTATTTTCTAGCTTTATTTGATTTTTGGGCCAAATGTTGCCCATTGGCCCAATTATGATAATGGGTCATCAATATATAATGTTGGAAGTCTCCTCAACACTTTTATTTAATTTTGATTGCGTCGTATTTCCGTGTTAACGGTTTTCTGACTTGTTTCCTTATTAGATAATCGGTCACAATAACTCTCAAACCTAGCCAAAATGATTTTTATTGAACCCAATTTCTTGATGGGTCATATAGGATATTATTTGAAGTCCATATATGATTTTTATTTAATTTCTGACTCATCCGAGTACGTGTGATAATGGTTTTACGACTTATTCATGAATTACGATAATAAGTCGCGAAACACTTTAACTTGGCTAATCTGATTTTTCTTGGCACAAATTTTTGTGAAACATTTAGTAATAATATTTAGGTTGATTTATAATTTTACGAAATATTCGATGTGTTTTAGCACACACGATAATGGTACGTATGTTTAAATACTCCGATATTATGGAAATTATTTATTTCCGTTTATTTGAATTTTTATGTAATTAAAATTTTCGGGGTGCTACATTTAGGGTATAAGTACCCTCCTAATGGGCACCCTTCCACAAGAGAACCTTCTCAGAGCCTCCAGAAACTGGTTTGTGGCGGCAAAGAGTCTCTCCTCCCTGTTTTGCTCCCTCCTGTGCTTCCATGCCTCAATTCACCCTTTTCCAAGCACAAGGATCGAGGATTGATCAACATGAAGCACTAGGATCAACTTCAAGGGAGCAGATCAAGTAGAAGCCAGCAATTGTGAAGCACTCAAGGAAGATCCCGAGATCAAAGTTGCAGAGCATCGGCCAAGGGACTTCAAGTGATCAAGATCCATCCAATTTTGCTTCTACAGGGAGTTTTCTTGAAGAACAAGAACTGTCAACCTCATGTCTTGAGTCTTTCTTGTTTCTTCTTGGCTATTCTAGAAATTGTGCATAATCGATTGCATCAATTTTCTTGAATTGGCCTTAATAGATCAGATCATTGCTAGAGGATCTGGATCTTGTTGTTTCTGTTCTAGCAAGTGATTGTGAGCCTCTGTACTTAGGTTTGTTGAGTCGTCGTACTCAAGTTGTGTGGTTGAGCAGTCTTGCTCAGAGTCTAGAGTAGTCTTGCTCTAGGTAGTGTGTGAGTTGTCTAACTCAGTTGTGGAGTTGTCAGGCTCCAGTGTGGGTTGTGTTTCCCAGGTTGTTAGTGGATCCTCACTGTGTGTGAGGGGTGGATGTAGGAGTCACGTGGTGTGATTTCCGAACCACCTTAAAATCTCTGTGCATTGGTCTGCTTGTGGTTTGAATTTACTCTTCGTTAGATGAATGCATAGGATCGTTTGAATCTATCTAATCAACTTGTTTTTCACACTCCAATTGTTTAACTCACTTAATCTCTCTTCAGATCTGTGAAATTTGCTTTCAATTAACTCTGATTCAAAGGTTTTTCAAAATTGGTTTAGCTTCCGCATTAGTTGGCATAGATCTATTCAACCCCCCCCCCCCCTTCTAGATCTTGTCCTCACCTTTTATCGATCCTTCAATTGGTATCAGAGCGGGCTTACACTTGATCTGATCTGATCTGAGTAGTTTCTGAGTGTGGTGTTGCTTGTTTGCTTGCTTGTTTGTTTTGCTGAGTGTTTCCTTCCCTGCACCATCTGTTTAATTAAATGGATTCCAGAGGATTCATAGCTGAGGGTCATTCCATAAATAGGCCACCATTCTTTAATGGAATGGACTATTCTTATTGGAAAAATAGAATGCAAGTTTTTCTAAGAGCCCAAAATTATGAAATCTAGAAAGTAGTGGAGGTAGGTCCCTATGAAAACCAGGGAGAAGAAGAAACCTGGACTAGGGAACAAATAAGAGAGCTACATTGAATTATAGTGCCATGAACATGATTCAATGTGCTGTTCACCCCAAAGAGTACTCAAGAATCTCAATGTGCAAATCTGCCAAAGAGATGTGGGATAAACTTGAGTTACTCTATGAGGGAACATCTCAGGTTAAAGAAACCAAGGCTAACATACTTGTCTCTGAATATGAATTGTTCATGATGAAGTCTAATGAGACAATTTCTGAAATGTTTGCCAGGTTCATGATCATAGTCAATGGACTAAAGGCCTTAGGTAAGGACTATACTGATGCTGACTTGGTAAGAAGATTCTACGCTCACTCTCTTCAATTTGGCACACAAAGGCCACTGTTATTGAAGATTCTAAAGATCTGTCCAAAATCTCCTTGGATGAATTAATAGGATCTTTAATGACATATGAAACTCAACTTGAAAAGAATGAAGAACACATAATCAAAACCAAACCAGTAGCATTAAAGGCCTCATCTAGTAACAAGGACAAAAGTTAGGATAAAACAGTTCTGATGAGTGAGTCAAATGAGGATGAAATTGCCCTCTGACCAGGCAATTCAGAAATTATTGAAATATAGAAAGGAAAATTTCTGGTAAAAAGAAATACTCTTCAGGTAAAAGAAACACATCCTTTTCTAATGCAAACTCTAACAAGAATCAAAAATCTGACGATATTGTCATCTGCTACAGGTGCAACAAGCCAGGACATAACGAAGGGAGAATGTGCTGAGAACAAGAAGGAGAAGCACAAGAAAATTCACAAATTCAGAAGCCGAAGGCCATGGTAGCCACTGGTCTGATGAGGACACAAGTGAAAATGAAGAAGAAGAAATTCCTCAAGCTCTGGAAGTGAGGAGATTTGCTTCATGGCAAACAGCTCAGATGGAAAGGTAAACACTTCTTTTGAAGATTTTTCAGTTGAAGATTGGCAAGATGCTTATGCTGAATTAGTTGAAAAATTACTGAAATGAGGAAAGAAAATAAGCATCTCAAAAATAAAATTGAAAATATTTATCATAACCAATCTTCAAACAAAAGAATTTGTGAACTAGAGAATGAAGTAATAGAACTGAATGAAGAAAAAGAAAATCTTCTGAATCTGATTGATGAACTTAAGCTGGCTTCTCAAAAGGCCACCAATGAATTCAAAGACTTATCTGAAAAGTTGGAAAAAGAAAATCAAGATAAACAACAAAAGATTGAAGAAATCAAAATCTTGGAAAAATCAGCTAAGACAAAAAGATGAAGTCATTGAAACATTCACAAATGGCAAAGATAATTTGGAGGCCTTGTTGGGAACAAATATGAAATCAATCTCTCATGGACTAGGGTTGATAAACAAAAATCTAAGAAAGACAAATCCGGTGAAAAGAAGGATAAAGCACCACTAATCAAATTTATAAGGGACCTAGTCTTGAAAATACAGAAGTCAAACAAAAATCAAGCAAAACACAAAAAAGTCCAAAAACTCCAAACAAAGACAAGGCAACCAGGTCGACACAATCTCCTGACAGGTCGACACCAGTCCACAAGAAGAAGGATTCTGTGGCTGTAGTGTCGACACCAGTCAAAGAGAGGTCGACCTGCTCAACACCAACAAAGACTAACAACAAAATCAAAAATTCAAATAAAAATTTGAAAAATAAGAAAAAGTCAAAGGAAGTCATTCATGAAGAACCTTGGACCTCCAAGACAGCATATCAAGCTGATTGGACCAATTCTTGGAGCCAATGGTATAACAACCCATGTTGGTATCATCCTCAATTTTCTATCCAAACTTTCTGATGTACCAACAAAATCCTTGGATTCCACTCCTAATCTGAATTCTCATGCTCAAATGAAAAACACCCCTCCTACCAAAAACTATGGTGTTTTCATTCCTAAAGAAAAGAAGAAAATGAAAAAGTCAGAGAACACCAATGTCATAAAACCAAAATAAAAAACAAACCAAATTTGGATAAGAAAAGATTTGATGAAAATGTCCAATCATTCTGATGGTCCCAACACTGTTTGGGTACCAAAATCTTCTCTTCATTGATTGATCTTGCAGGAAGGTCGTGCACCAATTCAAACGTGTGGTTCCTTGATAGTGGGTGTTCACGACACATCACTGGAGATAAGCCAAATTTTCTTTCCTACTAGAGAAGGAGGGAGGTTCAGTAACATTTGGAGGTAAAAATAAAGGAAAGATCATAGGATCTGGAAAGGTTGGTCAAACTTCCTCAAACTCTGTTGATAGTGTTTTATTAGTTGATGGTCTTGATTACAACTTGCTCAGTATCAGCCAACTATGTGACAAAGGTCACAAAGTTGTGTTTGAATCTGATTTTTGCAAAATAATTGATTCATCAACTGATAAAATTAAATTTTTTGGAAAAAGGGAAAACAATGTTTATATGATTGACCTTAATAAAAACTTTTCTGAAAATCTTTGTTTTGTTGCAAATAAAGAAGAAATTGCATGGACTTGGCACAAAAGACTTTGCCATGCAAGTTTCAGAACATTAAATAAATTGTTAAGGCTAAATTTGGTTAAGGGTCTTCCTGAATCCTTTTCAAACATTGAAAATCAAGTTTGTGGGATCTGTGCCCAAAAAAAATAAACCAGGAAATCTTTTAAGAACTTTAATGAAGTACTCACATCTAGGCCACTAGAACTACTTCACATGGACCTTTTTGACCAACAAGGGTTCTAAGTCTAAGTGGCAAGAGATATGGATTTGTAATCATTGATGATTTTACTAGATTTACTTGGGTTATCTTCTTGTCCCACAAAAGTGATTCATCTTGAGTTCAGGAAATTCTGTACCACTGCCTTAACAAATTATTCATATAAAATCAAAAATATTTTGACTGATCATGGGGGTGAATTTGAAAACCAATCTTTTTCTGATTGTGTGCTGAATTTCATATATTCCACAAGTTTTCTTCACCAAGAACTCCAGAACAAAATGAGTTGTGGAAAGAAGAATAGAACTCTTGTGGAGATGGCTAGATCCATGCTCTTAGAAAGTAAGTTGCCAAATCCTTCTGGGCTGAAGCTGTAAACACAGCAAATCACATTCTAAATAGAGCCTTGATCAGACCAAAAATCAGAAAAAACCCCCTATGAATTATTGAAAAACAAAAAGCCAACTGTTTCTTATTTCAAAACCTTTGGGTGCAAATGTTATGTACACAATAATAATAAAGAAAATCTTGACAAGTTTGAAGCTAAAAGTCAGGAAGCCATCTTCCTTGGCTATTCTGAAGTGTCAAGAGCTTTAGAGTGTACATTTGAAAACAAAAATGTTGAAGAGTCTCCTCATATTATATTGATGAAAATTCCTTTTCCACTAAACTTCTAAATCTTGCAGGGAAAAACAAGACAGTGAAGAGGATGACTTCATTGTGGACTCTTCACCAACTGTTGAGGAGCTTGAAGACTGTGGTGAGAACTTGAACAACAATTCACCATCTTCAAGTGGAATAGGTAACATTGCTCCAAATTTGAGTACCCCTCAACAGGTAACTATTCTGAACATCGAATCTTTGAGAGATCACCCTTTGGATAATGTAGTTGGTAATTACATGATAGAGTTAGGACTAGATCTTCATTCCTGCATGCTCTTGAAGAAGACCCACTAGCTCTAATTTCCCAGTTGAACCAAAATCAATTGATGAAGCTTTATCAAGTTCTGATTGGATTAATGTCATGCATGATGAACTTCATCAATTTGAAAGAAATCAAGTTTGGGAATTAGTACCTAGACCTAGTGACCAAACAGTCATTGGCACTAGATGGGTTTTCAGAAATAAATTGATGAAAATGGTCAAGTCATAAGAAATAAAGCTAGGCTAGTTGCAAAGGGGTACAATCAAGAGATTTGGGAATTGACTTTGAAGAATCTTATGCCCCTGTAGCTAGACTAGAAGCAGTTAGGATTTTCCTTGCTTTTGCATCCTCCATGAAATTTAAATCTATCAAATGGATGTTAAAAGTGCATTTCTCAATGGATATATAAAGGAAAATGTTTTTGTTGAACAACCTCCTGGATTTGAAAATGAAAATCATCCTAACCATGTTTTCAAGCTTAATAAGGCTCTCTATGGTCTTAAACAAGCTCCAAGAGCTTGGTATGACCGTTTGAGTTCCTTTTTGCTTGAAAAGGATATTCTAGAGGTAATGTTGATCAAACATTGTTCACAAAAAAAGTCAATAAAGAAATAATTGCAGTCCAAATTTATGTCGATGACATAATATTTGGATCAACCATAAAGCCTGTGCAATGAATTTTCAAATCAAATGAAAAATGAATTTGAAATGAGTTTAATGGGAGATCTAAAGTTTTTCTGGGATTGCAGGTTAACCAAACACATGAGGGATCTTCATCAGTCAAACCAATATGTCAAAGAACTTCTGAAAAGGTTTGACTTTCAGAACCTCAAGCACTCCAACACACCAATTGCTATAAATGCTAAGCTAGAAGAAGACTCAAATGGTAAGTAGTAGACCCAAAGACCTACAGAGGTATGATTGGTCTCTACTTTATCTTACAACTTCAGACCTGATATTCAATTCAGTGTGTGTTTGTGTGCTAGATTTCAATCAAATCCTAAAGAAAGTCACATGCTAGCTGTTAAAAGAATTTTCAAATATCTTGTGGAACATGTGATTAGGAATTTGGTATCCTGCTAATTGCAAGTTAGATTTGATTGCCTATTGTGATGCTGATTATGCTGGTTGTAAATTAGATAGAAAAAAAACACAAGTGGCTTGTGTTTGTACCTAGGTGGGTGCCTAATCTCTTGGGCTTCTAAGAAGCAACATTCAGTTGCTCTGTCAACTGCAGAGGCTGAGTATGTTGGCTGGTAGGTGTGGAACCCAAATTCTTTGGGTGAAACATCAACTTCTTGATTACAACCAAGAGTTAGGTTGTGTTCCCATCCTTTGTGATAACACAAGTGCAATAAATCTGTCTAAAAATCCCATTCAGCATTCCAGAACCAAGCATATTGAAATTAGGCATCATTCTTGAGAGATGAGGTAGCAAAGAAATCTTTTGAACTCCACTTTATAGAAACTGAAAAGCAAATTGCTGACATTTTCACTAAACCCCTTCCTGACAGTAGATTCTCATCTTAAGGAGAGAACTTGGTCTTTGTAAACGTCCATTGGGATTAGGTTGAGTGTTAGGCATCTTCTGAGGGGGAGTTCTTTGCATTATCATACTCATTTGCTTCCTTGATTCATCATATCTCTCTCTATTTCACTCTATTTCCTTTGACAATGAACTCTTCACCTCACATTGTGTTGAACTTCTTGGTATATCAAATGGTGATTTGAAGAAGGACAAGTTCTGCTTGTCTGGACACTTTCACTATGTGAGAGTATGTGTCTCCCCAAGTACCAAGAAATGAAATGCAATTGTGAGGGGGAGCTTTTATTGTTCAAAGAGAATCTTTCTGATTTCAAAAACTTGCATATCTCTATTCTGATGAAAAGTGGTTGAAATCCTCATCTCAGGGGGAGCTAGAAAATTCAAGTCATATCTTTTTTGAAAAATTCAAACTTTTCTTGCATTACATCAATTTCCTTGCATGATGTCCTCATTCAGGTGTCTAGAGTCTCAAAATGATCCCTTGAGTGATCTAACATTCATTTGTCAACTCTCACCTATTTCTTCAAAACTATAGAAATTCAGATTTCTTTCTAAGACTGAAGGATAATGTGTGTTTGATCTTAAACATGTTTTTTGTTTGCAATTGATGTCGGATATAGATGATATCTTTTTGTCAAAAACTCTCCAAAATCTATCAATTCAACAGAGCAATGGCACATGTGCTGAGAAACTGCACACCTTCACAATGAATGAAGTGCCATGTATGTCATGAGGCACTAATGCTATCTCTGTTCAAAGGGGATTAAAAATTAAAATCATGCAAAACAAAATAAATATGCCCAATTTTTTTTATGACTGAGTAACTGGAAATATGGACGTCTAAAAATCGTATATTTTCATGTCAAAAGGTCATCATTTACCCCTTGAGACTTGATAATGGATAAATCTTCAGTATTCAGGGACTATAGTGTGTAAAAAGCATTAGTTCTTGAGTGAACAAGATATATCTCATTTGATAGTTTGATTCAAAACAAAATATATATCATGGAGAATTTGTTTTAAAGAATCATTCTTATCCATCATCAAGTGTTCTTAAAAAATGTTTACTGTCAACACACTGTTTTCAGTCTAAAGATTTTTTTTATCTCTTTGGAATTGAAGAATATGGTAGTGTGTAGTTGATTGTTAAATGTTTTATATCCCTCAAATTATCATTTTAATGACTCAAGTCACTGAATGCTCATATCCTGTTGGATATTGTGTAAAACCTGATTGTGTTGCAATTTTGTAAAATTTAACAAATGAATTTTTAGTCTCTTAAATATCCTTGAAATGATTATTCCACCCATTGCTTTCATTATAAAGATGTCCCAAAAGTCACATAATTTTTCCATACTCAAATCCAAAATTTTCATGAGGCCAGGTCGACACTACCTCTAGTGTCGACACACTTTGACTAGGTCGACACTATCCTCTTCTAGTGTCGACACTGACCCCCAGCCAGCTTCAATTAAACCGTGGGCGCCAGTTAAGCGCGTGTTGTTCCTGCGGGGTAGGTTTTCAAACCCCCTTTTTCTTCTCCAGGTCGACCCGACGGTCGCCATTCTCTTGATTTCCGGCAGGCGATTTGAACTCTCTCCATCTCTTCTCTCCTCCATTCCTTCTCCAACCGTTTTTCTCTCATTACTCTCTCTCCAACACCCCGATTCCACTCTGCTTCCATGGCACCCAAGCAACTTCCTCGCCGTGGAGCAAAATCAAGGGCTTCGGCAAGGCCCAATCCGGCAGATGATGTTCTTCCTACTGAAAGGAGAACTAAGCGTCGCCATGATCCTGCAGAGCAAGCCGTAATCTTCATCTGCTAGAGAGGTAGGGCATCCTCTGGTCGAGGTCAAGGGTCTATGTACCCTAGGAGGAAAACCTTGGACTCTTCTCCTGAAATTTCTGAGAAGTCCTCGTCATCATCCTCATCCTCTTCCTCAGAGTCCTCCCAGCCCACTATGAGACCCCCTTCCAAACCCCTAAGTGCCGGGAAGACCATCCTGAAACCCAGAGCAGTGGATTTGGATGACAATGAACTCATAGCTGCATTTCCTAAAGTCTTGAACTTCTCAAATTCCAGTCTTGGCAGTCTTTCATATCAGAATTTCGTATCATTTACCCTAGACTTGTACAAGAATTCTATCAGAATTTGGAATGCACAGAAGAAGGGTACAAGTCAAAGGTCAAGGAATTGTCATTGTGACATGCCAACAGACTTAGCAGCCACAATCTTCAAGATCCAGATGAAGGTGAAGACTCACAACACAACTTCGTATTCAACTCTCATAACCAGCACATGAAATACTGGTTTGCTGAAGCCTGCAGATGAGTCTAATAAGCAAACCCATGTCACAAAATTCAATACCAACACCTTTCCCCCTGTGTTGAGGCTTACTCATCACATGCTCACTACCTCATAACACCTCAAGGTGGTGGGAGAGATAGGCTTACAAATATTCAAAGGTTTGTACTGTATTGTATGAGCAAGGACATCAAGATAAATCTTCATGTCATCATGTACCAAATTATCTCTGAGACCACTAGGGCAGACTTGCATAGATCACTTCCATATGCAGCCCATTTGACTCAAGTATTCAACATTTTGGTGTGTCTTTAGAGAATGAAAAGTCTGAGAAGATTCCTAAGTCCAACATCTATTGCTTTAAGCATGTTCAGAAATTCATGGGCTTTAGGATTGTTGGTGATCAGGTAAGGAGAGGGCCAGCAGCAGTAGAGGCCCTTGTGGCTCAGGAGGATCAGCCTCCAGTTCAAGAGGAACAGCCTCCAATACCAGAGGAACAACCTCTAGCTCCAGTGGATCAGCCTCAAGTTCATGAGGATCAGCCTCATGTGGCAGATGAAGTTGAGGAACCTTTCATTGCCCCTCACTCTCCTCAACCTCAGCCACTCCTCCATGAACCTGAACCTGAAATCCCATCATTTTCTCCAACACCTCCAATTCAAGCATCCTCTTCCTTTGGTGGACCTTCTGTTCCACCAGAGTTGTACACCTTTCTTAAACGAAAGTTTGATGCTTGAACACCTCCATTCAATCCATGTCAGAAAACTTTGAATTGAGGATTCAAAGGTTGGAGAACTCAGTGTCTGCCAGGTTTATTGAACAGAAGGCAGCCTCAGACCATGCCACCCAGAGATTCAACAGGCTGATTGGCACTTGGCAGATGCCTCTGTTGAACTGAAAGAGCATCAAAAAGAGTTGGAAATAGTCCTGAAGGGAATTTTGGAAAATCCCAAGCTGATGTCTTCAACACAAAGGAGACACTATCTCAGATAAGCAAAACAAGACTATCTTTTGCTCACATGGTGGATGACTTGGAGAGTATGAAGAATCTCTCTGCTCACATAGATGAAGAGATGTCTGCACTCAAGAAAGAATTCAAAGTCTTGAATAGGCCTGGTTGGTCAGCTGGATCTTCATCTTCATCACAGCCAATGACAAATGAATTCACTGCAATTCAAGCTGCAATGTCAGAAAACTCAGAGAGAATGGAGCATCTTCTGCACACAAGACTCTCAACTATCCAAGCTCAGATGAAGTTTAGTCTAACTTCAATGGAAAAGAGGCTAACGGATATTGAGACTATTTGTTACCCATTCCTCCTCCTCCTCCTCCCAATAATGTAATTCTTTTGATAATGTCAAAGGGGGAGAAGTTTGTTTGAAGATTGTAATGTTCACATCATGAATGAATGAAATGAAATGAATAGAAATTTCTGTGCCTATCTATGTGCCTGAATGTGATTGCAAATCTTTTGAATGAATTTGAATGTGATGAATGCTTGTCAAGCTGCTTGACCTGTGTGTCAATAGCTTATTTTTAGTAACATTGTGTATTTCATGTGTATAACTCTCAATGTCACTAAAAATGTTCAAAGGTCCTTGACAAGTATAAATAAAAGAAAATGAAAATGCTTGAAATCACATCTCATTGAAATCTTCCAATTCCAAATGAACTTAATGTTGCCATCATCAAAAAGGGGGAGATTGTTGGTGAGTGTGAATATAATTCATTTCTCCTCACATTTTGATGATGACAAGTTGTGATTTTAATGCATAACCATTGGAACATGCAAAATACATCACCTGAAATTACAATATTCAAAAAGCATGTTTCCAAGCACATTTATCATTGATATTCATGATAATATATTTACTAATGATTTATGTGTTTATTTTCTCAGGGACAAACATTTTTGCAAAGGTAGTGTCGACACAAACCATCCTTGGTGTCGACACAATGGTTCAGAACCAAAGGCAGAAATGTGAAGAAAAGTCCATCTCAGGTCGACACTAGTCCAGAGCAGGTCGACACTAGAGAGCCTTCCCAAAAGGCCTGTTGTTCAGATAGCCAAAGCAGGTCGACACCAAATGTAGGCAGGTGGACACTAGATGGCTCTCCCAGAAGGCCTGTTTTTCAGACGGCCAAAGCAGGTCGACACGAGATGAGATCAGGTCGACACTAGAGAGCCTTCCCAGAAGGGCTGTTTTGCTGTCTGGGACATGAGGTCGACACTGAATCATCTCAGGTCGACACTAGAGACCTCTCCCAGGGATTTGATTTGCCAGTCTGGGAGAGTGTGTCGACACACCTCATGGGCAGGTCGACACACTCCGAAATCTCTGTGGACTTAAACTTCCTCCAAGGGTATCTTTCGGATATTTAGGGTATAAATACCCTCCTAATGGCACCCTTCCACAAGAGAACCTTCTCAGAGCCTCCAGAAACTGGTTGTGGCGGCAAGAGAGTCTCTTCTCCCTGTTTTGCTCCCTCCTGTGCTTCCACGCACAATTCACCCTTCTCCAAGCACAAGGATCGAGGATTGATCAACATGAAGCACTAGGATCAACTTCAAGGGAGCAGATCAAGTAGAAGCCAGCAATTGTGAAGCACTCAAGGAAGATCCCGAGATCAAAGTTGCAGAGCATCGGCCAAGGGACTTCAAGTGATCAAGATCCATCCAATTCTGCTTCTAAGGGAGTTTTCTTGAAGAACAAGAACTGTCAACCTCATGTCTTGAGTCTTTTTGTTTCTTCTTGGCTATTCTAGAAATTGTGCATAATCGATTGCATCAATTTTCTTGAATTGGCCTTAATAGATCAAATCATTGCTAGAGGATCTGGATCTTGTGTTCTGTTCTAGCAAGTGTGTGAGCCTCTGTGCTCAGGTTTGTTGAGTCGTCGTACTCAAGTTGTGTGGTTGAGCAGTCTTGCTCAGAGTCTAGAGTAGTCTTGCTCTAGGTAGTGTGTGAGTTGTCTAACTCAGTTGTGGAGTTGTTAGGCTCCAGTGTGGGTTGTGTTTCCCAGGTTGTTAGTGGATCCTCACTGTGTGTGAGGGGTGGATGTAGGAGTCACGTGGTGTGATTTTCGAACCACCTAAAAATCTCTGTGCATTGGTCTGCTTGTGGTTTGAATTTACTCTTCGTTAGATGAATGCATAGGATCATTTGAATCTATCTAATCAACTTGTTTTTCACACTCCAATTGTTTAACTCACTTAATCTCTCTTCAGATCTGTGAAATTTGCTTTCAATCTAACTCTGATTCAAAGGTTTTTCAAAATTGGTTTAGCTTCCGCATTAGTTGGCATAGATCTATTCAACCCCCCCTTC
>JACBKR010001336.1:0-43974 GCA_014218235.1 Colocasia esculenta | reverse complement strand
CCACTCTCTAAAAAAGGACTTCATATGCTTCAACTTCATAGCCATAGAAGAAGGGGAAATGAGGAACAAGCGCGTGCTGCCCAAGCCACACTGGCATCAGCAATAAAACTGTGATGGGAGGTCCACATTTGTTGGAAGCAAATCTAGAGGGAACCCATGGGAATTCAGATTAGCAGCAATAAGTAAAGGACATTGATCACTGCAAGCTCTAGACAAATGACGCACCCTTGTATGAGCCATATAGAACCAAGTATAGGTGTGCGGAATAAATATATAGTCTGCATACATCTTCACTTACAAGGATAAACTAATGTTAAGGTGAAAGACCATGGACGGATCTAGCATGTAGGAGTGGGGTCACGTGACCCCATTTAATTTTTTTTTGTTTGAAATGATCCATATAAATTAAAAATTTGGAGAGTTTTTATATGAGAGGTGACCCCACTGAATTGTCTCAGTGGGGTCACTCTTTATGTATAATCTATATTTATTTATATTTATAAATATATATATTATTATATAAATATTAAAAAATAATTTAAGTGACCCCACTGAATAATTTTTTTGTATCCGTCCCTGTGAAAGACCATATACCTGTCAGGTCTGCAAGAATGCAACCTAGTGACTAAATTATGTGCTGCATGAAGAGCAGTATCTTGGATCCCAACGTAAGTATGCAATCACACATGCTGGATACCTTTCAAACCCAGTTGTACATGTTAGGAAACCTTGCTCGGGAGCGCCCTACCTTGCAACTTGGTCGACCGAGTAACGACCTCGGCAGGTGTAGGAATCCATGCTTGTATGATTTATACACACAGACCCACACCCATGGACTTCTATGTTTCCCTCAGTTGTAGGTACGAGGAAGAACTTCCACCCGATTAAGGTGATGGGCATCGTCTGCAGCACTAGCCCATCAAAAAGGGTTTCTTGCGACTGCAAAGTTTTGTTAAGTTCTCATGCACGTTTGCCCTTGAAGGAGTCAATCACAAATCTTGCTGTGACAAGAGAAGAGAAGGGCAACCAAGGGAGAAGAATGACCTTTTCAAAGAAAGAACATATATGGCGAAGAATGAGAACTACAATATATATTGAATCAGAAGCCATAAAAAACCATAGTTAAGAACAGACCCCCCCCCCCCCCCCACCACCACCACCACCACAGAGTTTGCACACATACTGCTACGCCCATTAACCATTAACCACTCCCTGTAATCTTATTCCACAAAAATGGAAAGACACTTCAACGAATGCAACCTTAATGCTCCCTGGTGTACACCCATCCCCACTATGGCATCACAAGAGGAAGAGCTGATCGAAATGCTGTTACCGGGTTCCAAATTAGAAGGGAAGAAGAGCCTAGCTTCCGCGGGCTTCTCCGGCGTCGTAGGTGGAGTGGGGGGAGGAAGGGGTCAAGGGTAGGCATCGAGGCGCCTGGAGCAGATGGTGCAGGAGTACCGCTGCTTGGTGTTGAGGCAGAGGGGGAGGGAGCAGAGCCGCCACTAGCTCTCCACGTCGGTGGCCATCACCGCCCCCCTGCAGTAGGGGCAATTCCTTTCTTATTTGGGTTTTATTTAAGAATAGCATAGTTTTGAAAATTTATTAGGTGACTAGAACTCTAAAAAATTTAATTCTCAATGTAGCACAAATTTTGACCGGTCAACATGTGCTTTTTAAAAAAAATTATAAAAAATAAAAGTAGGTCACCGCATGACCTATTGCAAGTCGGGCATGACCGACTTGCAAGTCTTTCATGCCAGGACCGACTTGTCTACCGGAAAATAACCCTACCTTTAATCAATGTGAAATTTTAAAACACAAGATCATCTAATTAGAAACCAGAAAGATAGCAAAACAGGATCCTAATCTATACAAAATAGAAAATATTAAACATAAATGCATAATTAGAATAAAAAATGTCGGATCTTACAATTGTCTTCAGAAGTACGCACCTCAACGGGACGTCAGCAAATTTAAGTAACAGAATTAAGATATAAACCACCATACTTTTTAGAAAAATGTGCGGTTTAGATATGATAATTTCAAGAATTATTGGTGCACGGATATTGTGATTAATTTGATTTATTATTTTTAGAGTAATTTTTACTCGATAAAATTGTATTAAAAAAAAACTAAAATCACTATAAAATTTCATCATATTAATTAACTTGTGTTTAATTTTCACATTGATTAGACATCGTTTAGATATAAAACTTTTTTTTAAAAACTCTACAAAGGATGCCCCAGTAGACAAGTCGTCGTGCCCGGATCGACCGTGTCGTATCTCCGTGGGAAGGTACGGTATCATACCGTACCGCTAGATACAGTGGAAAAATGGCTTGTTTGATTTGTTTTTTTAGTTTTGTGACTTCGTGAATATTTAAAATGAGTAAACTTCAAAAGAAACTCCTCATCCAAACTTAAGATAGACTCTCCATCTCTTCTCATGCATGGACTCTCTCTGTAACTTGAGATTGTACTCTCTCTCTCTCTTAAACACATCATAGGACTCTATAGGATAGGAAAGACTACCACCACGTGAAGAGACCCATGGAGGCTTTGCTAACCAAGTCCTATCGCCCCAAAGCCAAGGAGAAGTCATTTTCAACGTTGCAGCCATTTCTCTCTCCCCCCTTCTCCTCATATTTTCCAGAACTATCAGAGATATCACACCTTCTACAACCTGAAAAAGGCTGATATGCTCATGAGGTCTTCATCAAAGTTGTTCTATTCTTCTTCAACTTCGTCCTCGAAGTGAAATCACCTCATTGGTGGTCTGTGCCCAAAGTTATAACAGATTATTGTTCACATTCTCTCTCATCATCATGATCTACATATACACAATTATCATGCCTTCCACATCTCAAACGCCGCATATCTCTTCGAGACTTCTTCATGAAAGTTGTTCCGCACGACTTCCTCTACGAGCTCCAACACATCAAATGAAGGTCCGTGCTTAAGAAACAGTAGATTATTCTTGACCTTCTCTCTCATATCGCGATCCAAATTAACAGGAGTGCGGCCTCTCTACAGCCTGAATGAGGGTGATCCAGTCTTTGGGCTCTTTCACGAAGTTGTTCATAATATGACCAATGTATTCCATTAGATCAATACCAAGAATCCAAAAACATAAACAAACTGTAACGTCTTAAATTTATAATAAAAATATTAATATGATACTAAGAAATTAAAAGAATAGTAAATTATACGTAAGACATGATCATTTATATAAACATAATTATCATTAATTTTAGAATATTTTTATATTATTAATATAATTATGGTACTATCTTTGATTGAGTGCACTTCAACGGGAAACATTCGGTTCCAAAAATAAAGTCAAATCTGAAGTCATCATAATTACTATAAAAATATATTAATTCTAAAAATATAAATATCAGAAATTATTAATGCATAGATGTTGACATTAAGTCGACTTAATGATTTTTTGGATAATTTTTACTTGACAAAAATTAATTAAAAATTTTAAACTATACTTACTATAATTTATATCATCCCTTAATTAGCTTATGTTTGAAATTTAATCTTAATTAGATACCATTTAGACCCCTTAAGTGCACACAGATTTGTCGCGGTATGGCGAACCCTCTATGCACTTCAATAGAACGACATTTGGTTCGAAAAATAAATCAATATGAAGTCATCATAATTACTAGAAAAAATGTACTGATTTTAAAATATAAATATCAGGAGTTATTGATACATAGATTTGAGATTAAGTAGACCTAATGATTTTTGGAACAATTTTTACTTGACAAAAAATATTTTAAAAATTAAAATAAATTATTATATCTGTATCATCTCTTAATTAGATTATGTTTAAAATTTTATCTCAATTAGACACCATTTACATCCCTAATGTTGAGATTAAGTTGATCTAATATTTTTGAGATAATTTTTACTTGACGAAAAATAATTAAAAAAAAACTAAACTAAAATTGCTATAATTGTTATCATCTCTTAATTAACTTATGTTTGAAATTCATCTGAATTAGACACCATTTAGACCTCTTAGATACACCAATGTGAGAGGAAAAGTAAAAAAAAAAAAAAACGGCCCTGCCGCGGACCGGACCGTACCAGTCCGTGGCGTAACCGCGGCGTGCCGCTGCGGCACGCCCGGTCACCCCAACCACCCCCGCCGCTGGTTCGGGCGACCAGCAGAGCAGCAAGAGCGCTGCATCGAGCGACTGTTGTCCAGCCATCCCTAAGCTGAGGGCGGGTTCCCGAAGCTGCTGCCTCTGCTTGGCGCCGAGGGAAGGGGGGAGGACAGAGGAGAGGAGAGGAGAGGAGGTGAGATGAGATCGAGAGAGAGGGGGAGGCGATCGAAGAGAGGACGAGGAAGACAACCCCCTTCGCCAAGCGACTTGATCAGACTCGGAGGCGCGCGAGGAAGAGCGTGAGTTGGGAGGCGAGGAGAGGAAGCAATTGCACGACATGGCTCGACATTGCGGCCGGATCTGGGGGGAGGTGGAGGTCAGCGACCGCGAGGGGCTCCTTGCGCAGTGAAAACCCTAGGCCAGAGGTTTTTGGGATGGCGGAGGAAGCAGGAGGGAGAAACGGAGGAAAGATTTTTGCTGGGGACAAAAGGGGTTTTGAGCGCGAGAAATCATTTTCGGGATAGGGGAGGGTTTCAATACTATTAAGTAGATTATACCTACCACTAATAAATAACGTAAGTCGAATTTATCTTACACCTACATTTTTAGAAATCGAATGAAATATATTTTTATTTTACGTATGTAAATAGTGTTTATACCTACTATAAATCGCATTGTAAGTAAGCGATGTAGATATAACCCGTTTTTCTAGTAGTGTATTTATACTGTCTAAAGCTGTACGTATGTATGCCAGGAGACTTCTACCACAATATCAATGTTCAACAATGTCTGCATTCAAATGGGGAGACTACCGCAATCATGGTTCTACTTTCACACCATTTTATAATTATTCAACGAGGGCCATGCATGCTGTGTCTACTAAGGAAATGAGTCCCCTGTTCAATTCGCCACTTTGATGTATATATATATAATAAAGACTTACTCGTGCATATGCTAGCAGACGCACACAATTATTTGCTATATAGGTTATTCTTTTTGACCATGTACATATGGAAACACATTCATTTACGTACTTAACGATCTTATAGACATGAAATTTGATTTAGTTTCTTAACGTCAAAAAGTTAGAAATTTCTGCATATCATTTTACACTACTCTTCATAACCCTGGACAGACCTTCCCATTGACCAAATGCGATAAAGTGAGGTGCAAGTTGAGCAGCCAACAACTGCCAGAGCACGTGCTCATCGTCCCCGTGGCGACAACGCCATATATATGTAGTAGGTCCAAACGGGCTGCTCCACCTATTTTCTCCTTAGGAAGCCATGCGGAAGTTTCCCCGAACCCTGGTCCATGTATCATAACTAGCTAGAGATGGAGATATATGCAGTACTGTCAGAGACATACATGATACTTTCCAGAATTGCATAGTTTTGGTTAGGGCTGCAAACGGGTCGAGTTCAAAACCAGAAACATAGATCCGATTCTGATTCCGATAATCGAAATATGATTCCGATTTCGATTCCGATAAGAATGGTTAGTTCCGATTCCGATAATATACCGGAACCGAATTCCGATAAGGTAAGGTGTTTACCATAATTTTATCTTGAGTTTATGATAATTTATCAGAATAACCGATACCGATACCGATTCCGATTATTTTTTCACATCCGATTCCAATTCCGATAACTTATCGGAATATCCGATACCGATTCCGATAAGCTATCGGTATCATATTCCGATTCCGAAACCGATAATTTTTATCGGAATCGGGTCGAAATATCGGAATATCGGGTTCCGTTTACACCCCTAGTTTTGGTAGTCATGAAATCATAGTCTGGATAGAATTGGGTCGTCAATTAGATTTCTGATCAGAACATGCCAAAGTTGTTATGACATTCAATTAATGCATCGACGCAACAGCTACATAAATGATCATCGATTATAGTCACTCTAAGAAAAGTATATTTGTCAACGAATATATGTCAGCGACTAATATTAACTATTGACATATCAACTATATATATGTCAACAGCTTCATACAACTGTTGACAATACTCAGCATATGTCAACTACTAAATTAGTCGTTGACAAATGATTGATATGTCAATGACTATACTGTAGCTGTTGACAAATGTTATATTTGTCATCAACTGTATTGAGTCGTTGACAAATACTTAAATAAAATGGTAAAAAAAATTACAAAATATTTTCCACCAAGAACTTCTCATTTGTCATTAGCCGTTGACAAATAATGTATTTGTCATCGATTTCATCTAGTCGTTGACAAGTAATTAACAAAACAGTGAAAAAAATGAAAAAATGGCGAGTTATTTCCTCCAAAAACTTACCATTTGTCACTGGCTATATGCAGCCATTGACAACCGATATATTTGTCATCAACTAAAAAGAGCCGTTGACAAATAATTACTTTTTGCTCCCCCTTCGACCCAGGGCCACATAAACCCGATCCTCGAGTTCGGCAACCGCCTCGCCACACGGGGCTGCAAGTCACCGTCACCATCACCCGCTTCGTCGCCAGTCGACGCTGCAGTCGGAGAATACCGGCATGGTGGGCGTCGTCGGGAATATCTCCAATGGCCACGACGACATCGGTCGTGAGGGCGCCGAGAGCGTCTAGTCATACCTGGAGGGATTCAAGGCCGGGGATTGAGGATGCTGGCGAAGCTCATTCGAGAGGTGGACACCCGGGGCCGCCCAGTAAGGGCAGTCGTGTACGATGCCTTCCTGTCATGGGCGCTGGACGACGCCAAGGGGATGGCCTACTAGCGGCCGCCTTCTTCACCCAGTCCTAGCCGTCAACGCTGTCTATCACCATGCATGGCAAGGGCGGTTATCTATGCCGGCGTCGAACCGGATGGTGTCGATCGAGGGGCTGCCGACACTTAGCTTTGAAGAGACGCCGTCGTTCATCTCAAGACCAAGGCATTTCCTGGTGTTTTTGGACATGGTGATCAAGCAGTTCTCAAACCTGGAGAAGGTGGATGCCATCTTCGTCAACACCTTCTATCAATTAGAACCCCAGGTGCAGCTTGTTACACTTTGCTACACACCAACTAGGACAGTCTACCTACCGTGCATGTCCCCTTCTTTTTCCACCTTCAAAAGATGATTTAGATTTTTGACTACGAAGGCCTCCTTGTTGAACCACTCCTATATTTTACCCTTTTATTTTGGTGATAATAAAATTTATGTTTAATTAATTATTATAAAAATATTTATATTATGTTTTTCTTAAAAATATAAATTTACATGATTAATTGAATATTAATATATTTATTACCATGATTTTTCTAATATAATTAAATATCATGATTTTCTAATAATATAATTTTATGACATTATTCTATAATGATTTGCACTAAATAGATAACAGATTCCATTCAATATATATATGGATTCAGTTCAAAGTGCCACATCGATTTAGTCTCATAACGATTTGATAAGTGACTCTCATAAGATTCCTTTGTACCCACACAGATTATCACACAGATTACCACACAGATTACCACACAAATTAATCACACAGATTATCACACAGATTCCTTTGTACTCACACAGACTCCTTTGTAACTCATAGATTCCTTTGTAACTTACACAGACTTCTCATAACGATTCCTTGTAACTCACACAGACTTCTCATAAGGATTCCTTTGTAACTTACACAGACTTCTCTAAACGATTCCTTTGTAACTCACACAGACTTCTCATAAGGATTCTTTTGTAACTTACACAGACTTCTCATAAGGATTCCTTTGTAACTCACACAGACTTCTCATAAGGATTCTTTTGTAACTTACACAGACTTCTCATAACGATTCCTTTGTAACTTACACAGACTTCTCACATGGATTCCTTTGTAACTCTCATAAGGATTTGATAAGTGAAACATCGATTTCTTTTATAAAACATGGATTCCTTTGTAAAAACATGATTCCCTTTGTAAAATATGGATTCCTTTCACTACAAGAAAAAGCGGGATTACCGACGGACTGAATCCGTCGGAAATCCGTCGGCAAAGCGCCTTCCGACCGCTTTTCGTCCAAAGCTCGTCGGAAACCTTCGGTCGGAAATACTTGGTCAGAAATTTCAGACGGATAACAATTCCGTCTTTCATATATGCAAGAAAGTAATCTCCTTAAATTTAATTAGCATCATCAACATATAATATGTAGTAATGTACAACAAGAGTCACAATCGGCCTATGACTACAGAACATGAGAATATGTTGCTTCATTTAAATCTTGTCCTCTGTTTAACAACAATAGATCCATGTAATTGTAAAAATATATTAATACATGCAAACCATTAGGATTAAATCATAATTGATTAAAATTACATTGATTAATTACTTGTGACAACAATTCTCTTTTTACCAAAACCATGGTCTATGTGAGTTCCTGTACAATAAAAAATTAATATAAAAAGATGGTAGATGGTAGCACATAGTACAATAAAAAAGTAATAAAGAAAAGTAGTTAGGGTTACCCCAACTCGTTTTAAATTTTCTCTACATCTGATTAGACTTTTAACAACAAATATAGTATTTTATATAGTTGATGACCATTCTAATAGAAAGTTAAATAGGTGGTGAAAAGTAACTAATTAAATTAAGTTTTTTTAGATATTTATTTAAAATAGATTAGTACATGTTAATTATGTTATTGTCACATGTTAATTCTTAATTATATTTTTATGGGAGGGGGGGGGGGTTTGTGCAGGGGAGGGGGCTGGTGGGAGGGGGGCCATCCCGAGGGGGCCCATGTGGGTGGAAGGGGAGGGGGTGTGTGCAGGGGAGGGGGGCCGGGTGTGGGGGGCATCCCGCAGGGGTAGGAGCCGGGTGGGGGGGGGGCATCCCGCAAGGGGGAGGGTCCGGGTGGGGGGGGGCATCCCGCAGGGAGGGGGCCAGGTGGGAAGGGAGTGCGACGGGTACATGCGGCGCGGCGGCGGCGGGGACCTCGGGCGACGGCGGGCCGACATCTCGACGGCGGCACGAGGAGTGCGGTGGCGGGAGCTTGGCGACGGCGGCGGGCTGCAGGCGGCGAGAGAGAGAGAGAGTAGAGAGAGAGAGAGAGAGAAGAGAGAGAGAGAGAGAGAGAAGAGAAGAGAGAGAGAGAGATAGAGAGAGAGAGAGAGGGGAAGAAGGGGGGTTTCGCGGATTGGAAATATGGTATTACCGACTGATATTCCGACGTTTTATTTCCGTCGGAATATCCGTCTGTATTATATGCGTTCCGACTGATATTTCCGACGGATAATTTCCTCGGAATATTCCGACGGATTTTTCCGACCGATATTTTTAGTCGTTAATTCCGACGGAATTACCGATGAAAATAATCCGTCGAAATATCCGTCGGTAATCCGCCAATTCTTGTGGTTTTGTAAAACATGGATTTCAACTGGATTTCACTTAACATAGATTTATTTTATATTTCAAAATATTTTTTGGCATCTATGAAAAAGTCAAATATTCTTGATTTCGTAATCCTCTATCTTTCTGACAGAGATCTTTTTGTTTATCTCTCTAGATCTCTTCTTTCCTGCCAACAAAAGGAGATTACTTACTACTTCTGGGTGGCAACAAGAACATAGAGGTATGAGCCTTTTGGACAAAACACTCTTTTATCTAAACACTTTTTTCTATGCTTGCAGCCTCGTAGACCACAAATTATCAAAAGAGAGAAGATGATCAACGGCTAGAACTCCAACGGATTTATTCAAAACTGCTCATATAAAAGATGAAGCATGGCTGAAGAATATGATGAGCTTTCCTGAAGATCTTTTGAATGAGTGTACAATTAGTGAGAAACCTGAACTCCAAATACACTCAAAAAAAATAGAGAAGAGCCCTGAGCCCAAGAAGAAGTGTTTCAGCATCTGAAGCACTGAAGCATTCAAGCTCCTTCTCCTCTCTTCTCTCTCTCTCTGTGTGATCTTGTAATCTGGGGGAGAGAGTCTTTGCTGAGTTCTTTTAGTTGGTTTTATTTGTTCCAACTCTCAGCTTTGTTCTTTCTTTTCTAAGAAAGATTTCTGTCCGGCTGTAGGACTGTATACAGTGTAGAACCTAGCTAGAGGTTTTGTTCTAGCAGAACCGCACTGGGGTTTGTACCAGGAGGTTGGCTTCTTTACCTGTAAAAGAAGTGGGCTGCCTTCTTGCCCGGGAAAGAAAGAAGAACCGCTAAGTGCTGGGTGTTGTAGTGTCCTTAAGGGGGACTGTACCCTTGTTTAGTGAAGTCCCAAGAGGTTGCTTGGACTGGACGTAGGACTTCCATGTGGGAAGCCGAACCAGGATAATCTCTTTGTGTTATTTGTGTGATTGTTATTTGCTTCCCGCACTGCTACTCTTATCACACTAAACTAACCAAACCTTCAAGTGTTAATTTCTCTGTGTTTAAGTTTTTATTTCAGATTTCAGAAAAACCTATTTACCCCCCCTCTAGGTTAGCTTGCTGCCGTACCAAAAGGCCAACACTCCTCATCGATCTGGCGTTGCCTCATCCCCGCGACACCGACCATCATCTCCTCTAGGCGGCTGATCACGGCATCGCGGTGTGCTGCGAAGAGGTCCACATGGTGAAGTTATGGAAGAAGCACATCGTCCCAGCCCTCTATGTCATTGCTGTGTCGTGGGGGGTGTAGATGTGTTTTTTTCAAAACACACCCCACAAAGAGATCAAAAAAAGAATTTTTAATATGAAAAGAAATGTGGGTAAAGGGGATGGGAAAGAAAAGAAAACAAAGGGCGTGCAAGTGTGCACGAGGATGGAGTGCGATCGCCAGGTACACGTAGGTACCGAAGGAAACGGGCGAAGAGAAGGACACGAAGGTTACTTACCTTCACCCAAAAGTGCTAGAGAGTGGTGTGCGGCGTTACTTCTTACTTCTTCACCGCCGGCTGGCAAAGAAGATTTAGCTCGGGTTACCTTACAAAAGAAAGAAACAAGAAAACAAATGAAAAGGGGATTAGACTATGAGGGTAGCATGAAATTCAAGGAGATGAAGTGAAAAGCATTAATATGGGTGTTAACACACCTCATGGGGTGGTGTTTAAACCCCTAAAAAGTGTGGGTAGGGAGGAAATGCCGTGTGTTGTGTGTCGATGAAAGATAGTGTGAGATGATGAAGTGCAACAAGAAACAAAATAAAGCAAAGTGGAGGAAAATGAGAATTGGCGATGTGTGTAGCCTCTGCAATGGACGAAGTGGAAGAAGCTTCCCCCCCCCCCCCCCCGTTCCGCTCCGAAGGACGTGAGGAAGATGGAAGCTCCGAACTACAAAAGGATGGCACGAAGTGGCTTGCAGTGAAGGCGCTCCTCCTTGGTTCGGAATGCGAGTCTCTAGTGCGGCAAGGCTCTCTCGTACTGGTGTGGTGATGCTCAAAACAATGGCCTCGGGGGTCTATTTAGAGGAAAATGCTTAAATTGCATCGAACAAAGTGGACGCTATATGATTAATCTCATCTGACTAAAGCACCGCGATTTACAAGATCACTTGCCCGTTAAGCCCTTCTAAACATCGATTATGGCCATTTTAAGAATCACGTCGACCATAGCTGCCGTGTCTCTAAACCTTCCGATTTATATCGATTTTATGCCAAATATTAGAAATGGAAACAATCAATCACATCCATCAAAGAGGACGAGTTTTTGACAGAATTGTTCTTGAAGGAAATCGATCTTCTTTAAAGGAAGGTTAGAAACGCGTTGACCCAAGTGGACGCAATTCTAGTTATCAATAAATCTGTCCAAAAACAATTTTGGAAATTACCATAATTCGAAAATGGAAACTCTTAATCGCGGTGGCTTTAGTGGATGCGAATCTAAACAGGGTAAGCACCAGAAAAGGAGTGTGATACACATCGTTTTACCCACCGCGGATCAACCTAAATGGCGTCCACTGTATCAGACGCGAATTAATGAAGTTCAATAGACCCCTTTTTTCCCATAAATTCCCTGAAAAACCTTGAAAAATAATAAAAAAAATATAAAATTACTCAGAGGTTAATTGAAGAGAGCCACTTTGAGGCATTGGCAGTGTAACATGAAATTTGCTCGATATGCTGCCAAAATGGCGTGTCTACAGCTGCCTCGCCTTGGCGTCTGCTTTGCAAGGAAGTGGAACGAGGTGGAATGAAATGGAGCAATGAGATGACTTGAGTGAATGACGTGGAGTGACCTGAAAAGTAGATGCCAAGGTGTGATGAGACACGCCTCAACAACATATGACATGAGTTTTCTTAATTCAAAGTGAAGTGGCTTACAGAAAACATCAAGAGAAAAAACTCAATGCTTGGACAAAAGGAGAAAGAGTGTGTAGTGGGGCATGAAAGGGAGAAAGATCAACTTCCAGCGTCCAGAAAGTACCTAAGGACACAATTCATTAGGTCGCACCATTGGGGCTTCTGCCACTGCCTCCGGTGGATCTTAGGGAAAATAGATGAACTGAAATAGGAATCCAAAACAATGAGTTTCTTAAGAAATGGATCTTCAAACATCAACAAAGTGACGGAGTACTTGACTCGGAGTGGAATATTCATGTTAATTAATTGGAGTTTAGGAAACAAGTGGTTCTCTTCAGTTAAGCACGAGAGTGATTTTCCAGAATTATGCTCAAAGTCCTACGTGATGCATGCTGGGCTAAAGAAAAAGATTAAGATAAAAAAAATAAATAATCAAGGATAATATTGCTACGATGCTGAACTCAAGAACCAGATGGAATCCATCATCATTCTGCAATGCAACGGTCTATCCTTAGTCATAAGAATCTTCTGGAATCATCATCATTTTTGGCGGAGGAGGGGAACTTAAATTTCAGATTCATCAGAGCCTCGAGGTCCTTGATGTGCTCTAATAGAGTATAACATATAGTAAGATGCAATATAAACAATACCAAAGGGGATTGCCGAAGATGATTGTGGATTGTATGGTGAGAAACGCATCTAGAACCTACGCTCAAAGATTCATCAGCATTGACAAGCACCAAATAATATAGAAGAAAAGAAAATAATGCTTGCTTCTAAATCACGGCAGGTATACCAGACACCTTTACTTACCTGAATCGCATCGTCTTAGTCAGCCGCATTTCATCTTTACCTGTTGCAATGGAAGTCAGACATAACGCCTTGAATCACGTTCGCTACGTCGAATGCAATTTAAACCTTCCACCCGAGGCTTGATTTTCTTGCCTGTTTTGCATCCTTTCCTCTCTTTGGTGCTTGCCTCCGGGCTGGTGCGAGTCAAGCGGTTATAAAACACCTCCGAAACAGTTCTCTCCATGCTCTCTCCCCCCCCAATGTGCAGGAATCAAGTATTGAAGCAAGGAGAAGAAGGAGAGAAGGAGAAGAAGCTTGGGCCAATGGAGCATGGTGATGCTCTCCCCTCTAAAAGGCCAAGAATTGAAGGATTTCAGAGGCTTAGTAAGGTGAAGGACATATTTGTAAGCACGTCCTTAGCCGACGAGCTGGTTGTACCCTTAAAATCCGTTACACCCCTAGGGATCAGTACGATCCAAACAGCCTTAGTATGTTCTCTCTGCCTTGTGATCACCCCAAACCATTTAGCCTGTGTTCATAGCACGGCTAGTGGGCGGTTGTGACTTTCACTAGACTGTCGGCACCCTATCTAGTGCTGTGCAACTGTTTCTATCGATGTTTCACGTTGTTTTACGTTTGTACCCCTATCTCGTCCACTATCTCGTCTCTCTCATCATATTCACTTTCATTCTATAACTCTCATCTATTTCGTTTATTACTCTCATCTCTTCTTGATACTCTATTTGGCCATACAATTGATTGTCTAAACAAAATAACAAAATAGTGCTATAATGCCAAAGCAATAGGGTCCGGTCTGGTCCTGGGAGGAGCGCCAGAAGAGTGCTATTTCTTTGCGAGGGTAACATGATCAAGATGTGTACGGCATGCATCCAATTCCATTTAACAACAAATACAATTCAATATGACAATCAAATAATCGTTTTACTATGATCTCTGGGTTGACACGATGCTCGACTGGGGAAGTGCTATTGCACCTTGGTGTAGACGTTACATACTGTTTCGCTATATGGCCAATCCTCTATCATGCTAGTTGCAATTACTTTTGAATGTGCTATCATTCTCTCGTGTGCTATCATTCTCTCGTGGTCATGTGCTATTCTCTCTTGACTATACTTGATCGATTTCTCTAGTTAACCTGCTTTACAAGACATTAACCATTTAAGCCTGCTTGTTTACATGAGATATTAAGTCCTACTGAGCGTTATCGCTCAGCCTTCATTATTTGTTATTGTGTTTTCAGGTAAGCTAGATGATGATCATACACACATCAACGGGAATGGACTAGAGTGATGAGCGACCAGGAGTCATAGTGACAGAATGACCTTAGTATCTTAGAAGTTTAGTTAGTTATTTGCTTATTTATCCTTTCTGAATGTAATGATGTTATTGAGTCCTATGTTTGCCTCAGAATTAGTGGTTGTAATAGTTTTAGGTGATACATCAATAAAATAAGGTTTATTGCAGTTATTGATTATTTAGATGCTCTGATATTGGTGATTGTATGTACAATTTAAGTTACCATACACTTTGTTCATGCCTCCTTGATTTTTCCGTTGCTAAATTAGCGGGGCATGACACCAATGGTGTCGGATCACAATATATGTTACCTGGCGGCCATGTCGGCATAAATATGTTCATAAATCGTCGGTAAAAGCGGATGAACAAAAAACTTATATGAATCTCATGGTATACGGGACCCTCATTGGCTCATCGGGTCGCCGGATCACTACGCATCTCATAGAAAGAACCTTTCAAGATTGAACGGGGCATGCAGATCAAAATGGTGGCCCTGAGCTAAACGGTGGCGCACATATTGAACGGTAGCAACTTGATTTGATGGCACCTTTGGTACGGTGACAGGTCTAATTCGGTGGCCTGAACAGGTCACCGTTTCAGGTATTCGGTGGCCTGTGTTGCCCAGTTGACGAGCCCAGAGGGGGGGTGAATGGGCCTTTTAAAAATAATCTAGAAGATACCTATAAGTAAAAACATTCACACAAACAATCTTTGATAGAGATTAGTAACTGTTAGTTTGAAAGACAATCACACAAGGAAAATAATCACACAACACAAGAATTATCCTGGTTCGGACCTCCTCTCCTTAGGAGTCCTACGTCTAGTCCCTGAGCAACAACTCAGGATTCCACTAACTAGGGTACAGTCCCCCTTTGGACACTACAACACCCAGCTCAGCTGGTCTTCCTTCATACGAAGGGAATTACACCACCCTGGATACCCCACTAGGTCTCCTTCACAACCGAAGGGAAACAACACCCTGGATACCACCAGGTCTTCCTTCACAACCGAAGGGAAACAACACCAAGAGAGTGGAATGAGATCAAGCCCCTAGATCAAGCTTTTAAATAAGCCAGGATCTGAAGCAACTAGCAATGAAAGCAAAGATTCTAAGCTAAGCACACTCTCAGAACTACACAAGCTCTCTCAAGATTTTCACTACAGAGTGGAGAGCAAAGAGCAACACTAGAAATAATGAATTTCTTGGCTCTTAGGATTCTAGCAGGAGATTTTGAATCGCTTGAACTTGCATTTTCTCCTTTTCTTGTCTAATCTTCTATGTATATGCTTGATCTTCTCTTCTGTGTTATATTTATATCTTCTTTTGAAATTTGCCCGTTGAAGTAACCGTTGTCCCTTAGATTGGTAGTTGTTAGACTGCTTGACATTTGGAGCTTTAAAAATCTTTTATCCATTTGAGCATGCAAAGAAATAATGTCTTTTGCCGTCTGTATGGTCCAACGTTGTATGACAGAACATCTGCAGAACCCTGCATGAATTAAATGCTAGAACAGTAGACAGCTAGGCTGTCTTTAGTTTTCAGTAGACATTGATAAGAATGTTCACCAATATAGCAATGCTAAATAGTTTCTTCTAAAAGATATTGACCGAAGATGCACTATAATGGATGATATAGTCTGCATGCATACAGAGGTACGTTCAGATCTCATAAATGCAGGAGTGTCAGATAGATATAAACGTGGACTTTGACTAGTCAACGCTTCAAGAGATAAGATAAGTGTCAAACCATAAAGTCGTTGTCTATATGACTTATGAAATCGTTATGAATAAGACAGATTGACCAAGTCGTTATGAGATATAGCAAATCGTTGTGAAACACTTATCAAATCGTTATAGAAAGCAAATCGTTGTGTTCACTGAAGAAATCGCTGAATAAAGTAAATCGTTGCGAGTTCTAAAGAAATCGTTATGATTACTTATAGAATCGTTACGACGAGCAAATCGTTGCGAGTTCTAAATAAATTGTTATGATTACTTATAAAATCGTTACGATAGGCAAGTCGTTACGCTTTCTAAAGAAATCATGCGATGACTTATAGAATCGTTATGATAGGCAAGTCGTTACGCTTTATAAAGAAATCGTTGCGATGACTTATAGAATCGTTATGATAGGCAAGTCGTTACGCTTTCTAAAGAAATCGTTACGATGTTATATAATCGTTATACTTACAAAGAAATCGTTATGATCTTCAACAGAAATCGATATGGACTCTGAGAAATCATGTTGAAAAGATTAAGGCTTCAGAGAAGTAATGCATACCTTTATTGGCTTGTTTGACCTTGGTATTTTTTCTGTACTTAAGACTTATGAAATATTCATTAGATATTATTGATAAAATCTAGTTTAGTTTTGTTAACCACCAAAATACATATGTAATTAATTAAAATTACATGGGACAAACTGATCATCAATCTCCCTCTTTTTGGTGATGACAAAACTGAACAATAAGCATGGTGAAAAAAAATCTGAAATCAGTTAAGAAATGACATGCTAATTATTGGAATGTATTTCAGACATGCTATTTTTCCCCCTTTTATCATTGAGCAAAAAGACAATCTGAGAGAAAGAAAGAAGAGAAAAAGAAAATAGGAGTACATAAAGAAAGAGATTTCATTAACTTTGCGGAGGTACAGGTAAGTAGAAGGCAGGAGACAAAAGAGAGGCAAAATGGGAGATGGTTTCCCATGCCTGTGCTTCCTGCTCTTCAAACAAGGTTTTAAAGACTCCAAAGACAAAGAGTAGGTTGGTCCCATAGAGGAAGCCATCCTTTTGAGATGAAGATCTAGGTGCTTGTAGAGAAGATCAGCATAAGCCTCCTTATCCATAGTCATCTTTAGGAAATGACGAGTCCCAAAGCTGGCATAGGTAAGAAACTGATCCATGGACACAGGATAGTGATTGTGATTATCTTTGAGAGCTTTATGAAGAGCTACATATACCTTGTACCTTTCCTCCCAAACTTTGAAGGGGTCATTGACAAGGTTAATAGAGTTCATATCCAAGAAGGTGGGGAGAAATTGCAGGTTTGCCTTTCCTGGCTTGAGCTTCATTCAGAGAAAGCAACTGCTGAGCAGACAAAGGGTAGAACTGACTCCATTCTGAGGATGTCAATCTTTCACATTCAGATAGAATTGGGGCTAGAACTTCAGCACTGACATACCCTTAGTGATATTCCCTAAATAGGAATATAGGAAAAGCAACCAGACAGCCTTTCTGTACTCTAATTCTGCCCATTACTCTGGCAAAATGCTCAAAGATGATGGATCCTACAGAGGATTCCATAACTAGAAAATGTGTTGAGGAAGGGCTATCTCTTCAGGCACTTGGAGGGTAGCAAATCTACTGAACATCTGAAGTATGGAGATGTGAACATCTGAAGTATGGGAGATGTCCGGAGACAGAGCTGAAATGGCCTTTCTGAATTGGCTAAGCTGAACCTCTGGAAGTCTATGGACATATCTGTAATTGTTGAATAGCATGAAATGTCTGATCATTTTGATTTCCTTTTGAATGTAGGGTGCCCAAAGTTCTCTATGATATCCTGAACCATTCTGATAAGGTCAGGGAGTCGTCCCTTGGAGGGAATCTGGCAGATTGGCGAGAATGTATCTTGAAGAGATCTTTGTGGCCTTTGCCCCACTGCTCTTCAGTTTTGGAGTGGGCAATAGAGAAGATTTTGGATTTTTCGGATTTGGAAAGAGAAGTGAAGGGTAGGATGGTGTGTAAATGCTCTGTTAGATTGAGGAATGGAAGGTAATGATGGTGGCAAGAACAACTTTGTGAGATACTCTTATACAGTGGTTATTTTTTGGTGACCACTGTGAGGGAAAACCACAAAGGAGGGTATTTAGGCTCAGAGGAAATGGAGGAGGTAGAAGAAATTTTCCTCTTTTTAGGTGCAGGACTGGAAGAGTCTGCCCTATGAATGTGCTCCCAACCTTTTGCACAGACCTGAGAATGTCTTCCTCAAACTCATCCTTTATTTTTTCTACAAAGGAGAGTCAATTTGAGCTGTCTCAGGGATTATAGTGATGAATGAGGGTGGAGGAGAAGGATGAAGAAATGAATGAGAGGTAGTGGAATGTCATCAACTGGTCCAGGGGAGGGACCAAAGGAGGATGAGGCTCAGCAGAGGATGCTGGAGGCACCTCAGGAATAGGTGGAGGTGGAAGGATGTGAATAGAGATGCAGAGATGAGGTGGATTGAGAAGGAAATGGTGTGGGAGAGGAGATGGGTCTGGATTGAGGCTTTTTGTGTGGCTGAGGGGCAGGGGGTGCTGTAGGAGCTGAGGGAGGAGATGGAGGAATAGTGTGTGAGAGGGATTAGAAGGAGCTGGAGGCTTAGGTGCCAAGACCTCTTCTTCAACCTCTGTCTGCACTGATTCACACTCCACTGGCCCTGATGCCCCTAACCCTTGCTCAGATGGCCTGGAGGCCCTTCAACCTGATCAGCTGGCCCAGATGGCCCTTGCACATTTACTGCTGCCTCTGCTGGTGCTGCTGCTGCTTCTGGCTCTGTTGGCCCTGCCTCTTGAACTGATGACCTTGAAGGTCCTGACTCCGGAACCTGGGCTGCAGGGGGGGAGGAGAAGTTTGAGCTCCAACCACTTGAGAATTTCTCCCAGCAATTTTTCATGGTACCCATTTCCTGGTTAAACCACTTCATGGCATTTCTTATGTTGGAAATTTCCCTTGTAGCTGATGCTTGGCTCATGAAGATTGAGTTAACATCTGATTGGAGAGAACATAGAATAGTTCCTTGGGTGTCAAGTCTCTCAATTACAGGCTTCAAATTAATCACGATTTTCTGCCTCATCTGCCTTTCAAATGGAGTATTTGATAAGAGTGGAACTTCGGACTCCACTTCTTTCCCTTTATCTCTAGCCTCTGAAGCTGGAGGAGGCTGATCATCATCAGAATCAGAGGAGCTTGTTGTCTCCCCATCTCTGGCATCATTCGGAGCATTAGGCAGGTCTTCATCAGCTGGTACACTGCCCATAGGTTCATCACTGCGAGATGCTTCTACTGGACCTTCCTTTGATTGCTCCCCCTGAACAGGAGCATCCCTTTCCATTGGTTCTTGCTCCCCCTGAATGGGAGCATCCTCTTCCAAAATAATATTATCAGGAGCATCTGATTGCTCCTCCTGAACTGGTATTGCAAGAGATTCTTCAATGTGGCCTGATGCCACAGCTTCTGCCACTGATTCTCCGCCAGCCTCTGGAGTGACTGGAGTGGAGTGAATAGAATCCAATACCTCTTTAAGGATAGAGGCAACGATGGAGGCGGGTGAGGGATCTGCTGCACTTGCCATTGCTTCTTCTGCTGGTGCTTCGATTAAAGGAGATCCTGCTAATTCTGGAGCTAAAGGTGCTGCAGGCTCAATTGCTACTGAAGCTTCTACTGCTGCTGATAGGACTGCTACTGACTGCTCTGCTACTTCTTCTTGAACATCAGGAAAATCACCTATGATGGCCTCTCCCTCTGCTACTGAAGCTTTAGACCAGGTACCATTTTGAAATGAAAAACTGCTTTTCTTCAGGCTTCTGGACCTAATAGCTTGGCCATCTTCTCAGTGACTGCCCCTGATAGATCAACACCAAAGTGTTTGAATACTTTGGTGAGCAGGTGAGCATAAGGCAGAGAGACGTTTAGCTTGCTCTTGGTATCCCAAATCTGATCTCTGACGAACTTCATCCTTCTATCATAACTTCAGCCATATTGATTTCCCTGTTTTGGATGGCCCAAAACATCAAGTCTGAGTCGGCCTTGGTACAAGATGAGAAGGTGGCACTTCTCGGAGCCAGAATCTGACACACTATGAAATGTAAAATCCTATTGAAGGCATTTAGCTGATTGATGTCCAGCTTTCCATCTTTCAGCCTGAAGTCTGGACCAATGATACCTAGACCCTTCGCTTGAATATCCACTGAGTGGATTCCACTCTGACCAGATGCACATACACCAACTAGGTTTTTCAAAAACTCACGGTCGATCCTGATTTGGATTCCCTTGACAAAGGATGTCATGGATCCATCTGCCTCTGATTTCAAACAAACATAAAAGGCCTTAACAAGGTCGGATAGCTTTCTTCTGAGAGGGTTGCGATTCCCATCCATTGCATTCTGATAATTGCGGCCACCACACTGTGCATCGCATTTTTCTCCAGATCTGCAATATCAACCTCTTTATTTCCACATAGCTTCGTCTTTACGAAAGTGAACCTCTCCTGCTGCTCAGGAGTAAGGAACTCAGCGCTGTAGCCACCCAAACTTCCGGAAACTGAGGATGCGGCCATGGAATCGGTGAGGAAGTTTTCTGGAGGGTTGAGAAGGAAGGAGGAGTGAAAGCCCTCAAGAAATTTCGCGGGAAGGAGAGAGGCTTCAAACTTTGCAGAGAGTCGATGTCGAACTTGCTAGGGCATCGACTCAAGTAACCAGACGAATGAGGGTAAAAGGTTGAAGACGGGATACAATCGTTCTCTCATCGATTTTATGAATAAATAAATGCACTGTGGAAAGAGAGGCGCCAAACGGCAGCGCAGAAAACGACAAAGGAGTTTGACTATTCAAACAGACTTCAATGAGAGAGCGGTTACAAAGGATAATTTGAATTTTTTTGCTTAAAACCATGGAGGGAAAAACTACTTAATTCTGAAATTTAATGTGTCAGTTTAAAAAACCTTTTTCACAAATTGCACATGCCTAATTCCCTTCTAAGAGATGTGAATCTCTCCTCGGTAAGGCTTTTGTGAAAATGTCTGCTAACTGACCATTTGTATATAAAATATATTTCAATATTACCATTTGCTACATGATCACGAATAAAATGATATCTAACCTAAATATGCTTGGTCCTTGAATGTTGAACTGGATTCTTGATGAGATTAATGGCACTGGTGTTGTCCACAACAATGGGATTGATTTGATATTTAATCCAAAATCTTCATGTTGTTTCTTTATCCATAGAGTTGTGTACAGCAACTTCCAGCAGCTACGTACTCAGCTTTAGCTATAGACAACGCCACTGAATTTGTTTCTTTGAAGACCAGGATATCAAACATCCTGCAAGAAATTGACAACTGCCACTGGTGCTTTTTCTATCTACTTTGCATCCAGCATAGTCAGCATCAGAGTATCCTACTAAATTAATTTCACAAGATTTTGGATACCACAGACCTAAGTCATGAGTTCTAGCTAAATATCTGAATATTCTTTTTACAGAAATTAAATCTGATTCTCTAGGATCTGCTTGATACCTAGCACACATGCATACACTAAATAAGATATCAGGTCTACTGGCTGTCAAATAGAGCAGTGAACCTATCATACATCTGTAGGTCTTTTGATCTACTTTCTTACCATCTTTGTCACTGTCCATCCTTATTGATGTGCTCATTGGTGTTGATAGTGGCTTGGTATTTTCAAATCCAAACTTCTTCAGGAGTTCTTTTGTGTACTTGGCTTGACAGATACGAGTTCCATCTTTCCTTGCTTCATTTGTAATCCAAGGAAATAGTTTAACTCGCCCATCATGTTCATCTCAAATTCTCCCTGCATCAACTTTTCAATGTACTTGCAAAGGATTTATCAGTAGATCCAAAGATAATATCATCTACATAAATCTGTACAAGTAGTATGCTGTCAACTTTTGATTTTATGAATAGAGTGCTATCTACTTGACGTCTACTGAAACCATGATTAGAAGAAAAGAACTAAGCCTTTCATACCAGGCCCTAGGTGCTTGCTTTAAACCTTATAATGCATTATGAAGTTTAAAAACATGATCAGGAAATTCTGTGTCATCAAAACCCGGGGGTTGTTCCACATAAACTTCATCTTTTATAAAACCATTTAGAAATGCAGATTTAACATCCATTTGAAATATTTGAAGTCTAATGCTGATGTATACGCTAATAATATTCTAATAGCCTCAAGTCTAGCAACAAGTGCATAGGTTTCATCCAAATCTATGCCTTCCTCTTGAGAATAGCCTTGAGCCACCAATCTGGCCTTGTTTCTCAAGATGACACCAGTTTCATCTAATTTATTTCTGAACACCCATTTGGTGCCAATGACTGATGGTCTGATGGTCTAGGAACAAGTGACCATACTTGGTTTCTCTTGAACTGATTTAGTTCATCTTGCATGGCTAGAATCCAAGATTATCACAAAGAGCTTCATTGACTGTCCTTGGCTCTATTGAGAAACAAATGCTAGGTAATCACAGGGAATTACATTACCTCTTGTTCTTACCCCTACAGATGGATCACCAATAATATTTTCAAGTGGGTGATCTTTCTTGTGTCTCCATTCCTTTGGAAGATTTTCATGTGTAATTTCTTTCTGTTGCATGTCTTCCAGAGGTGGATCATCCTTGTCTTTAATTGATGTATTCTTTAGCTCCTTGGACAGCTTATCTGCATCATCATTATCACTATCTTCTTCCTTTCTTAAGGAAGGGTTAGATTCATCAAAAATAACATGTACAGACTGTTCAATTAATAAAGTGCGTTTATTAAATACTCTATAGCCTTTGGGTTTAGAGGTGTACCCTATGAAGATACCTTCATCTGATTTAGCATCCAACTTACCAATGTCTCTTTTTCCATTGTTGTGGATGAAGCAAGGACATCCAAATGTCCTAAAGTGGCTGATCTTTGGTTTTTTCCTTTGAACAGTTCATATGTAGTCTTCTTTAGGATTGGCCTGATCATTACTCTGTTGATAATGTAGCTTGCTGTGTTGACTGCTTCAGCCAAAAATACCTTGGTAGATCATATTCTGAGAGCATAGTTCTTGCCATATCCAATAGGGTTCTATTCTTTCTCTCAGCGATACCATTTTGCTGTGGTGTTCTTGGTGCTGAGAAATTATGCTCAATTCCCTGATCATCACAGAATCTAGCAAACTTTGCATTCTGAATTCACCACCATGATCTGATCGGATAGACTAATGCTGAACTTCTGATCTTTCTGGACTTTCTTGCTGAAACTGACAAAGTTTTCGAAAGTATCATCTTTATGCTCTAGGAATGATACCCATGAGAATCTTGAGTAGTCATCGACTATGACAATCCAAAGTTCTTTCCTCCAAGACTGGTAGTCCTCATTGGCCCAAATAGATCCATATGAAGGAGCTCTAAGGGTTTTGAAGTGGTCACCACCGTCTTTGACTTGAAGGAGCTCTTGGTGTGCTTTCCCTTAGCACAAGGTCTACAGACACCATCCATTTTTGCACTGACCTTAGGTAGACCTTCCACAAGATTCTTCTTCAGCAATTTTCTCATGCCATCTATGCTACAATGACCTAGTCGTCTGTGCCATAATTCAGTAGATTTATCCTTATTTGCTGCCAGACAGACGTTTTGATCCTTGAGTTCCTCAAGATAGAGCACATACAAATTCTTTTCTCTATTAGCTTCGAAGATGACTGCTTCATCCTTCAGTATGCTGCACTTTGACTCTTGAAACTTGATCTCATGACCTCTGTCACACAGCTGGCTGATGCTAATGAGATTGTGCTTCAATCCCTTGACTAATACACATCTTCTATGACTGTTTTTCCTTTGTTATTCACAGAGCCACTGCCTATCACTGTTCCTTTCCCATTATCTCCATAAGTGACTGTTCCTTCTTCAGCTTGGAGATGAGAGAATAACTTCTGGTTTCCTGACATGTGCCTTGAGCACCCACTATCCAAATACCATTTGGATGCTCGAGGGATAACCTGAAATAAAAACATCAAGTTTTAGGTACCCAAATTCTTTTGGGTCCTGATGGGTTAGTGTCATTGATTTTACTTTTTATTATCCATTCTTATATCTTGTTGGGCATTTCGTTATGATATGTCCTAACTTGTTGCAGTGACTACAGCAGGATAATTTGGTTACTTTTTCTATATATTTGAAATCAGCTTTGTATGCTATATCTTGTTCATGTACAAATTTTGGTGTTGGATATGTTTTAGGATAACTATGGTTTCTTCATTATCTGAGGGTGTATATCCTAATCCATTTTTCTTACCTGATCTACTAGCACCTTTTAATATGAGGGAGTTTTTACCATTGGTGAATTTTTCTAATGTGCTAGATAACTGTATATTTTCTTCTGTTAGTGTTCTGATTTCAGTTTTCAATTCATCTGAACTTACTTGTTTCTCTAATTTAGTTATTTATTCATTCTTAGATTTTAGGTCTTCACATAACAGTTCATTTCTTCTTTTAAGTTCAGTTATTTGACTTTCTAATTGTTCATTTTCTGATTTTAGATCTGAGTTTGTATTTTCTATATAGACTATGTTTTTCTTGCTTACTTTTAATAATTTGGTTACTTTTTTATATTTTTCATATAGTTCGTTGAAAGCCTCTTCTAAACTATCGGAATCTGAACCATTGCATGAATCAAAAGAGGAGTCAGAAGTTACCTTGTCTTCGGCATTGGCCATGAGAGCCAAATTGGCTTCTTCTTCATTGCTACAGGAGCTTGACTCATTGTCTGAGTCACTACTGTTTTCCCATGCTGCTGCCATTGCCTTCTTTTGGTACTTTCTGAACTTCTTGGAGCTGTCTTTCTTCCTGACCTCCGGTTTCTTGATCTTTGGACACTCAGCTTTGATGTGTCCTGGCTTTTTACAATCATAGCAGATGGGTTCTCCTTTCTTCATCTCTTTTCCATCTGGCTTCTTGAAGTCCTTATTCCTTTTGAAGTACCTTCTACCAGATTGGAACTTCTTCTTCTTAGCCAAAATCTACTGCAATCTTCTAGACATCATTGCTTCCTCATTCTCGCTGTCCACATCACTTTCACTCTCATCTGAACTTGCTTATGGTGAATCTTCTTCAGCTTTTAAGGCGTTGGAGTGCTTCTTTCTGCTAGAGGACTCTTCTAGCCTTCCATGTTGATCTCATGGGCCATGAGGGACCCAATGAGCTTTTCTACTGACAATCTCTTCAGGTCATTAGCTTCTTCTATTGCTGTAACCTTTGGGGTCCATGAGGACGGTAAGGATCTAAGTATTTTCCTCACCATGTCTCCAATCTCATAGGTTTTCCCCAGACCAGCTAGTCAATTTGTGATGTCAGTGAACCGACTGAACATTTGAGTTATGGATTCACCTGATTGCATCTGAAATCTCTCATACTGAGTGACAAGAATGACGATCTTGTTTCCTTTACCTTGTCTGTGCCTTCATATGTGATCCTGAGCTTTTCCCACATTTCCATTGAGGATTTTCAGGTTGAAACTATGTTGAACTCCTTCTTACTTAGAGAACAAATAAGATGCTCTTTGCTTTGCAATTCAAGGAGATCTTCTTTCTGTCATCGTCTGTCCATTGAGCTTTCTCATTTGTGACCAGGAGATCACCTTCTTCTATTATGGACCAAATCTGATAGTCGTGGCCTTGCAGAAAATACACCATTCTGGTTTTCCAATATGTGTAATCTTCTCCATCGAACAATGGTGGTCGGTTTACAGACTGACCTTCGTTGTGACTTTGGGCTGCCATGGATCTTTACTCTTCAGATCGTTGGATCCTTTCTTTGTCGAAGAGACTCGCTCTGATACCACTTGTTGCCCAGTTGACGAGCCCAGAGGGGGGGTAAATGGGTCTTTTTAAAAAAATCTAGAAGATACCTATAAGTAAAAACATTCACACAAACGATCTTTGATAGAGATTAGTAACTGTTAGTTTGAAAGAAAATCACATAAGGAAAACAATCACACAACACAAGAATTATCCTGGTTCGGACCTCCTCTCCTTAGGAGTCGTACGTCCAGTCCTTGAGCAACAACTCAGGATTCCACTAACTAGGGTACAGTCCCCCTTTGGACACTACAACACCCAGCTCAGCTGGTCTTCCTTCACACGAAGGGAATTACACCACCCTGTGTCATGCCCCGCCAATTTAGCAGCGGAATAATCGGGAAGGCATGAACAACGAGTATGGTAATGTAAATTGCGCATACATTCGCAAATATCAGAGCAACTAATGAACAATAATTGCATTAAAACTCATTATTTTATGATAATTCATCTAAACTATTACAACCACTAATTCAGAGCCAAAACATAGGGCTCAATGACATTATTACATTGGAAAAGAAATCTAAAGCAATATCTAACTAGACTCTAAGGTACTAATGACATTCCATCGCTATGACTTCAGGACGCTCATCACTCCAGTCCAATCCCGTTGTTGTGTGTAAGGTTGTCACTTGACTTACCTGAAAACACAATAACAAATAACGAAAGTGAGGGATAACGCTCAGTAGGACTTAATATCTCGTGTAAACAAGCATGCTTTAAGTGATTAATGTCTTGTAACGTAGGTTAACTAGAGAGAACGATCATGTATAGTTGAGAGAGTAATAGTACAAGATAACAAGTGAATGATAATACATTTCTCAAGAGTATTGCAAAATTAGGATGACAACATCACGAGATAGCGTGTAACAAGATAGTGTTAAACAAGATAGCGTGTATCAAAATGACATGTAATAGGATAGCTTGTATCAAGGTGGCGTGTAACGAGATAGTTTGTATATCAAGATAGCGTGTAACGAGATTGCATGTAATGAGATAGCGTGTATGGTTGCAAAACGGTGCACTAGTCGAGTACGACAAATAGTCACTTTGGGACAGTAGCCGTTTAACGATAGTACATTTCGTCTGAACTCCTCAGACTAATGTTATAACAGTCAGTGCTAGCACAATAATAGCACCGAAATGGTACAGTACGTCTGAACTCCTCAGACTAATAGTATAACAGTTAAATGTCTAGCCAATGTCGAGATAGTCAGAACCGGTGCAATGCAGAACACCGTCAATAGCCCCTGCAGGTATTTTCGGGTGGCTCTCTGCCCCCAGGACTAGATTGGAGCCCCTCGGACACTCTCCGTGCCCTGCACAGTATGCATTCAAGTTAGTAGGGTCACCGGACCCATATTATGGCGCTAGACAGTCATGTATAGTACAAGCAATGGGAGCCACAACAGCTCAAGAGTCTCAAGAGAGTACTAGATGAATAGACGAGATAGTAGAGTGAACGTGAATAGATGAGAATACAAGGATAGTAGACGAGATAGGGGTATAATCGTAAAACAACGATAAACCACGATAGTAACGGTTGCACAGTACCAAGTCGGGTACCGGCAGTCTGGTAGAAGAAGTCAGAACCGCCCCAATAGTCGTGCCGCGTACACGAGCCAGGTGGTCCAGCGTGATCACAAGATAAGAGAGATCTCACTAAGGCTGTTTGGATCTTACTGATCCCTAAAAGTGTAATCGGAATTTAAAGGTACAAGCAGCTCGTCGGCTAAGGACGTGCGCCAAAGCCAAGAAGACTTACGGAGGCCTTGACAATGAGTCCTTGATCCATTCGAGAGTATTCCCGATGGAGAGGTGGTCCAAGTCAAGAGAAAAGTGTGTAGAAAATGGGTCCGTCGTGCCTTGAGTGCTCGAAGGCCGAGGGAAAACGGTAACGATGTACAATCACGCGAATAAAACGAAGACATGTGTCATTTAATAATAGGAAAATTTAGGTAGTTAATTTCACTTAATTACCAGATACATTATTGAGTAATTTAATAGGGTCAAATGGCAATAAACAATGTTTAGTGTGCAAGTGTAAGAAATCATGAGAATAGAATAAGTCGTGCTCACGGCTTTTAAATTAAGAAGAGTCATTTAAATATTATCCAATAAAAATATTCAGATCATTTATTAAGCTTAATAGTACATGGTTTAACTTGTACAAGGATTAGATGGCATTTAAAGTAGGGATATAAGAGCAATTAAAGGTTCTGGCCGAAATTTCAAGAACGCGACGGGGGTGCCCGTCGCGACTCCATGTCGCGACAAGGCGGCTGGGCGCGACAAGTGAACCGGCCGTCTGGCTCAGTTCGGGGTGGATATCGCGGTGGTTTAGGTCACCGCGTTCTTAATGCAACATGATGGCAGGACGCGACCCGGATGATATCGCGGCGGGTCGCGCCATCGCGATATCAGGAGAGTCCGGCCCTTTTTTCCCTTTTTCCAGGGTTGATCAGATTTGATATAGGGCTTTTCTAAATCCAATATAAAATCGTATAATGACCCAAAAATCACGAATCTAGTTTCAAATGAAAGTAGACACATAGATCTATCAGCATGCACGATTAATTTGAAATTAGACAAGATTTAGGCATACTTTGATCATGTTACATTCTGATGACCTAAACAGGCGCAATCAGGGTTCAATGAATTTATTGGAGATAAATACTTAATGAAAAATTATGAAACCAGTGGTGTTTGAAAGCTAACACGATGTAGTATTTTAGAGAATTTTTTGATAGCATGATATCAAATATACACGAAGTTTAAAGGTCAATGTGAAGAGTCGGGTACATGCAACAGATAGGGAATCAAGGATTTAATTCTCCCTCATGGGAGATCAAAATCGAGCAAGACCAAGGCCGTTTGAAAGATAATAAGATGTAGTATATTTGAGAATTTTATCATGGCATGACAGCATGTACACATCGGGAATTAGTGAAAACATGAGATCTCAGTTTATGAGAACAGCAGGATTTCACGAATTAAATTCGCCCAAATGGGTGAACGAAATACTACGAAACCATAGGGCTTTTGAAGAGGTATATGAAGGCTACCTAGGGTAATTATTTCACGATTTTAGCTTGAGAGATTGCCTACCTTTTTCGTGAAGTAAGAAAGCCCTAGTTTGAATGACGAAAATAAGAGACCCCTTCTTGCTCCAAGTCTTCTCCTTCCTTGCTCCTTGGTCCAGATCTTCTCCTCTTCATCTCCAAAAGTCTTAGCACGAAATTGTGGGGTGGTAGGGTCAAATGGGGGGTGTTTTGATGGCTTGTAGAGTTCTAAATCACCTAAAACTCTTTCCTCCAACTTTAATTACGAATTTCTATAATTATCACATATTTTTCTTGCTATATCTATCTAATTGGGTAAGGGAGATGCCTAATTTCGTGGCCAATGGTTTAAGATATGATTAGGACTCTTATTAAGATATATATGAGTCATATTAGTACTTTAATAACCAATTTTTAATTAAGAGATAATATAATTACGAATTTCCCTATTTAATTTGGGTCTCTTATATTTAACTCAATTGTCTCTCATATAAATCTCAATTTTAGATTAGGATAGAGTCCTATTGAGTTATACTAGGTTTAGAACTCTTTCTAAGATGATTAAGAGTTAAAATACTCATTATCTTAACCCTTTTCTATTTATTAATATTTTAGGTACGAATTTTACTTATTTACTCTCATCTCATGGTGGACTCTTCATAATTGGGCTCAAAACTTTATGCTAGGACCATTAGTAAAACTCATTACTAATTTGACTTAATGGGTATTGATTTAATTCCAATTATTCACCCTTTATCCTTATGTAAATCTATTTATCACACTTATTCAAGTAATTTTATATTTTTATTTCAATTAAATATTATTCATGCCAATATTTCTAACCTTCATCATTTGGGCTCTTACTCTTGGCCCAATAACTCGTGTGAGCTTAATTGTACAACCTATGTACTTACTTTACTTATTGGATTTTTAATTATCCTTTTATTAGAGAATTTATTCATGGGCCAAGATTGTCCATTGGTGCAAATATCATAATGGGCTGTCATCCCATATTATTTAAGTCTACGCACATGTTTATTTTTATTTATAATACACTTTGGGTCATAAATAATGAGTTCTTCGACTTATTCCTTAATTATGCTAATAAGTCGCATAAATTCTTAAACTAAGTCCAAACGATTTTTCTATGCCCAAATTTCATGATGGGTCATTAGAGAACATTATTTAAAGTATAACTACTATTTTTACAAAAAATTTATAGGAGTTTATACGCATGCAATAATGATGTGTATCGTTTTAATTAATTGTATTTATAAATAGATAAATTTTCTATTTATCTATAATTTTTAATTAATGAAATTCCGGGATACTACATCCTCCCCCACTTAAATAGAATTTGGTCCCCAAATTCATATGATATTATACGACTACCAATTCTATTCTGAATATTTCATTCCATCATCTCCACTAATCTCTTGCGAGCAACATCATTAACTTTATTTCTTTTTAGATTTTGGGTGCTAAAGTATTACCACGTTGATACATATATATATATATAGATAAATGTATTCAAATCTTAACCCTGGTTCTACCCAATTCTCACATAGGTATGGTGGTTGACTTAGACACGTGTCAGAGCAGTTCACCTAGAACATCCTAGACTTAAAATATCTAATTAAGGACATCCTAGGCTCTGATACCAACTGTCATGCCCCGCCAATTTAGCAGCGGAATAAATCGGGGAGGCATGAACAACGAGTATGGTAATATAAATTGCACATACATTCGCAAATATCAGAGCAACTAATGAACAATAATTGAAATAAAACTCATTATTTTATTGATAATTCATCTAAACTATTACAACCACTAATTCAGAGCCAAAACATAGGGCTCAATGACATTATTACATTGGAAAAGAAATCTAAAGCCAATATCTAACTAGACTCTAAGGTACTAATGACATTCTATCGCTATGACTTCAGGACGCTCATCACTCCAGTCCAATCCCGTTGTTGTGTGTAAGGTTGTCACTTGACTTACCTGAAAACACAATAACAAATAACGAAAGGTGAGCGATAACGCTCAGTAGGACTTAATATCTCGTGTAAACAAGCATGCTTTAAGTGATTAATGTCTTGTAACGTAGGTTAACTAGAGAGAACGATCATGTATAGTTGAGAGAGTAATAGTACAAGATAACAAGTGAATGATAATACATTTCTCAAGAGTATTGCAAAATTAGGATGACAACATAACGAGATAGCGTGTAACAAGATAGTGTATAACAAGATAGCGTGTATCAAAATGACATGTAATATGATAGCTTGTATCAAGGTGGCGTGTAACGAGATAGTTTGTATATCAAGATAGCGTGTAACGAGATTGCATGTAAAGAGATAGCGTGTATGGTTGCAAAACAGTGCACTAGTCGAGTACGACAATAGTCACTTGGGACAGTAGCCGTTTAACGATAGTACATTTCGTCTGAACTCCTCAGACTAATGTTATAACAGTCAGTGCTAGCACAATAATAGCACCGAAATGGTACAGTACGTCTGAACTCCCAGACTAATAGTATAACAGTTAAATGTCTAGCCAATGTCGAGATAGTCAGAACCGGTGCAATGCAGAACACCGTCAATAGCCCCTGCAGGTATTTTCGGGTGGCTCTCTGCCCCCAGGACTAGATTGGAGCCCCTCGGATACTCTCCGTGCCCTGCCACAGTATGCATTCAAGTCAGTAGGGTCACCGGACCCATATTATGGCGCTAGACAGTCATGTATAGTACAAGCAATGGGAGCCACAACAGCTCAAGAGTCTCAATAGTACTAGATGAATAGACGAATAGTAGAGTAGTGAACGTGAATAGATGAGAATACAAGGATAGTAGACGAGATAGGGGTATAATCGTAAAACAACGATAAACCACGATAGTAACGGTTGCACAGTACCAAGTCGGGTACCGGCAGTCGGGTAGAAGAAGTCACAACCGCCCCAATCGAGTCGTGCCGCGTACACGAGCCAGGTGGTCCGGCGTGATCACAAGATAAGAGAGATCTCACTAAGGCTGTTTGGATCGTACTGATCCCTAAAGTGTAATCGGAATTTAAAGGTACAACCAGCTCGTCGGCTAAGGACGTGTGCCAAAGCCAAGAAGACTTACGGAGGCCTTAACAAGGAGTCCCTGGTCCAGTCGAGAGTATTCCCGATGGAGAGGTGGTCCAAGTCAAGAGAAAAGTGTGTAGAAAACGGTCCGTCGTGCCTCGAGTGCTCGAAGGCCGAGGGAAAACGGTAACGATGTACAATCACGCGAATAAAAAACGAAGACATGTGTCATTTAAATAATAGGAAAATTTAGGTAGTTAATTTCACTTAATTACCAGATACATTATTGAGTAATTTAATAGGGTCAAATGGCAATAAACAATGTTTAGTGTGCAAGTGTAAAGAAATCATGAGAATAGAATAAGTCGTGCTCACGGCTTTTATTAATAAGAATCATTTAATATTATCCAATAAAAATATTCAGATCATTTATTAAGCTTAATAGTACAGGATTTAACTTGTACAAGGATTAGATGACATTTAAAGTAGGGATATAAGAGCAATTAAAGGTTCTGGCCGAAATTTCAAGAACGCGACGGGGGTGCCCGTCGCGACAAGGCGGCTGGGCGCGACAAGTGAACCGGTCGGTCTGGCTCAGTTCGGGGTGGATATCGCGGTGGTTTAGGTCACCGCGTTCTTAACGCGACATGATGGCGGGACGCGACCCGGCTGATATCGCGGCGGGTCGCGCCGTCGCGATATCAGGAGAGTCCGGCCCTTTTTTTCCCTTTTTCTAGGGTTGATCAGATTTGAAACAGGGCTCTTCTAAATCAGATATAAAATCGTATAATGACCCAAAAATCACGAATCTAGTTTCAAATGAAAGTAGACACATAAATCTATCAGCATGCAGGATTAATTTGAAATTAGACAAGATTAGGCATGCTTTGATCATGTTACATTCTGATGATCTAAACAGGTGCAGTCAGGGTTCAATGAATTTATTGGAGATGAATACTTAATAAAAAATTATGAAACCAGTGGAGTTTGAAAGCTAACACGATCTAGTATTGTAGAGAATTTTTGATAGCATGATATCAAATATACACGAAGTTTAAAGGTCAATGTAAGAGTCGGGTACATGCAACAGATAGGGAATCAAGGATTTAATTCTCCCTCATGGGAGATCAAAATCGAGCAAGACCAAGGCCGTTTGAAAGATAATAAGATGTAGTATATCTGAGAATTTTATCATGGCATGACAGCATGTACACATCGGGAATTAGTGAAAATATGAGATCTCAGTTTATGAGAACAGCAGGATTTCACGAATTAAATTCGCCAAATGGGTGAACGAAATACTACGAAACCATAGGGCTTTTGAAGAGGTATATGAAGGCTACCTAGGGTAATTATTTCACGATTTTAACTTGAGAGATTGCCTACCTTTTTCGTGAAGTAAGAAAGTCCTAGTTTGAATGACGAAAATAAGAGACCCCTTCTTGCTCCAAGCCTTCTCCTTCCTTGCTCTTTGGTCCAAATCTTCTCCTCTTCATCTCCAAAAGTCTTAGCACGAAATTGTGGGGTGCTAGGGTCAAATGGGGGGTGTTTTGATGGCTTGTAGAGTTCTATATCACCTAAAACTCTTTCCTCCTCCTTTTATTACGAATTTCCATAATTATCACATATTTTTCTTGCTATATCTATCTAATTGGGTAAGGGAGAGGTCTAATTTCGTGGCCAATGGTTTATGATATGATTAGGACTCTTATTAAGATATATATGAGTCATATTAGTACTTTAATAACCCCTTTTTAATTAGAGATAATATAGTTACGAATTTCCCTATTTATTTGGGTCTCTTATATTTAACTCAATTGTCTCTCATATAAATCTCAATTTTAGATTAGGATAGAGTCCTATTGAGTTATACTAGGTTTAAACTCTTTCTAAGATGATTAAGAGTTAAAATACTCATTATCTTAACCCTTTTCTATTTATTAATATTTTAGGTACGAATTTCACTTATTTAACTCTCATCTCATGGTGGACTCTTCATAATTGGGCTCAAAACTTTATGCTAGGACCATTAGTAAAACTCATTACTAATTTGACTTAATGGGTATTGATTTAATTCCAATTATTCACCCTTTATCCTTATGTAAATATATTTATCACACTTATTCAAGTAATTTCATATTTTTATTTCAATTAAATATTATTAATGCCAATATTTCTAACCTTCATCATTTGAGCTCTTACTCTTGGCCCAATAACTCGTGTGAGCTTAATTGTACAACCTATGTACTTACTTTACTTATTGGATTTTTAATTATCCTTTTATTAGAGAATTATTCATGGCCAAGATTGTCCATTGGTCCAAATATCATAATGGGCTATTATCCCATATTATTTAAAGTCTACCCACATGTTTATTTTTATTTATAATACACTTTGGGTCATAAAATAATGAGTTCTTCGACTTATTCCTTAATTATGCTAATAAGTCGCATAAATTCTTAAACTAAGTCCAAACGATTTTTCTATGCCCAAATTTCATGATGGGTCATTAGAGAACATTATTTAAAGTATAACTACTATTTTTACAAAAATTTTATAGGGGTTTATACGCATGCAATAATGATGTGTATCGTTTTAATTAATTGTATTTATAAATAGATAAATTTTCTATTTATCTATAATTTTTAATTAATAAAATTTCGGGGTACTACATTCTCCCCCACTTAAATAGAATTTGGTCCCCAAATTCATATGATATTATTTGACTACCAATTCTATTCTGAATATTTCATTCCATCATCTCCACTAATCTCCTGCGAGCAACATCATTAACTTTATTTCTTTTTGATTTTGGGTGCTAAAGTATTACCAAGTTGATACATTATATATAATATATATATATATATATATATATATATAGATAAATGTATTCAAATCTTAACCATGGTTCTACCCAATTCTCACATAGGTATGGTGGTTGACTTAGACACGTGTCAGGGCAGTTCACCTAGAACATCCTAGACTTAAAATATCTAATTAAGGACATCCTAGGCTCTGATACCAACTGTCATGCCCCGCCATTTAGCAGCGGAATAAATCGGGGAGGCATGAACAACGAGTATGGTAATATAAATTGCACATACATTCGCAAATATCAGTTCAACTAATGAACATAATTGAAATAAAACTCATTATTTTATTGATAATTCATCTAAACTATTACAACCACTAATTCAGAGCCAAAACATAGGGCTCAATGACATTATTACATTGGAAAAGAAATCTAAAGCCAATATCTAACTAGACTCTAAGGTACTAATGACATTCCATCGCTATGACTTCAGGACGCTCATCACTCCAGTCCAATCCCGTTGTTGTGTGTAAGGTTGTCACTGACTTACCTGAAAACACAATAACAAATAACGAAAGTGAGGGATAACGCTCAGTAGGACTTAATATCTCGTGTAAACAAGCATGCTTTAAGTGATTAATGTCTTGTAACGTAGGTTAACTAGAGAGAACGATCATGTATAGTTGAGAGAGTAATAGTACAAGATAACAAGTGAATGATAATACATTTCTCAAGAGTATTGCAAAATTAGGATGACACATAACGAGATAGCGTGTAACAAGATAGTGTATAACAAGATAGCGTGTATCAAAATGACATGTAATAGGATAGCTTGTATCAAGGTGGCGTGTAACGAGATAGTTTGTATATCAAGATAGCGTGTAACGAGATTGCATGTAAAGAGATAGCGTGTATGGTTGCAAAACAGTGCACTAGTCGAGTACGACAATAGTCACTTTGGGACAGTAGCCGTTTAACGATAGTACATTTCGTCTGAACTCCTCAGACTAATGTTATAACAGTCAGTGCTAGCACAATAATAGCACCGAAATGGTACAGTACGTCTGAACTCCTCAGACTAATAGTATAACAGTTAAATGTCTAGCCAATGTCGAGATAGTCAGAACCGGTGCAATGCAGAACACCGTCAATAGCCCCTGCAGGTATTTTCGGGTGGCTCTCTGCCCCCAGGACTAGATTGGAGCCCCTCGGATACTCTCCGTGCCCTGCCACAGTATGCATTCAAGTCAGTAGGGTCACCGGACCCATATTATGGCGCTAGACAGTCATGTATAGTACAAGCAATGGGAGCCACAACAGCTCAAGAGTCTCAATAGTACTAGATGAATAGACGAATAGTAGAGTAGTGAACGTGAATAGATGAGAATACAAGGATAGTAGACGAGATAGGGGTATAATCGTAAAACAACGATAAACCACGATAGTAACGGTTGCACAGTACCAAGTCGGGTACCGGCAGTCGGGTAGAAGAAGTCACAACCGCCCCAATCGAGTCGTGCCGCGTACACGAGCCAGGTGGTCCGGCGTGATCACAAGATAAGAGAGATCTCACTAAGGCTGTTTGGATCGTACTGATCCCTAAAGTGTAATCGGAATTTAAAGGTACAACCAGCTCGTCGGCTAAGGACGTGTGCCAAAGCCAAGAAGACTTACGGAGGCCTTAACAAGGAGTCCCTGGTCCAGTCGAGAGTATTCCCGATGGAGAGGTGGTCCAAGTCAAGAGAAAAGTGTGTAGAAAACGGTCCGTCGTGCCTCGAGTGCTCGAAGGCCGAGGGAAAACGGTAACGATGTACAATCACGCGAATAAAAAACGAAGACATGTGTCATTTAAATAATAGGAAAATTTAGGTAGTTAATTTCACTTAATTACCAGATACATTATTGAGTAATTTAATAGGGTCAAATGGCAATAAACAATGTTTAGTGTGCAAGTGTAAAGAAATCATGAGAATAGAATAAGTCGTGCTCACGGCTTTTATTAATAAGAATCATTTAATATTATCCAATAAAAATATTCAGATCATTTATTAAGCTTAATAGTACAGGATTTAACTTGTACAAGGATTAGATGACATTTAAAGTAGGGATATAAGAGCAATTAAAGGTTCTGGCCGAAATTTCAAGAACGCGACGGGGGTGCCCGTCGCGACAAGGCGGCTGGGCGCGACAAGTGAACCGGTCGGTCTGGCTCAGTTCGGGGTGGATATCGCGGTGGTTTAGGTCACCGCGTTCTTAACGCGACATGATGGCGGGACGCGACCCGGCTGATATCGCGGCGGGTCGCGCCGTCGCGATATCAGGAGAGTCCGGCCCTTTTTTTCCCTTTTTCTAGGGTTGATCAGATTTGAAACAGGGCTCTTCTAAATCAGATATAAAATCGTATAATGACCCAAAAATCACGAATCTAGTTTCAAATGAAAGTAGACACATAAATCTATCAGCATGCAGGATTAATTTGAAATTAGACAAGATTAGGCATGCTTTGATCATGTTACATTCTGATGATCTAAACAGGTGCAGTCAGGGTTCAATGAATTTATTGGAGATGAATACTTAATAAAAAATTATGAAACCAGTGGAGTTTGAAAGCTAACACGATCTAGTATTGTAGAGAATTTTTGATAGCATGATATCAAATATACACGAAGTTTAAAGGTCAATGTGAAGAGTCGGGTACATGCAACAGATAGGGAATCAAGGATTTAATTCTCCCTCATGGGAGATCAAAATCGAGCAAGACCAAGGCCGTTTGAAAGATAATAAGATGTAGTATATCTGAGAATTTTATCATGGCATGACAGCATGTACACATCGGGAATTAGTGAAAATATGAGATCTCAGTTTATGAGAACAGCAGGATTTCACGAATTAAATTCGCCAAATGGGTGAACGAAATACTACGAAACCATAGGGCTTTTGAAGAGGTATATGAAGGCTACCTAGGGTAATTATTTCACGATTTTAACTTGAGAGATTGCCTACCTTTTTCGTGAAGTAAGAAAGTCCTAGTTTGAATGACGAAAATAAGAGACCCCTTCTTGCTCCAAGCCTTCTCCTTCCTTGCTCTTTGGTCCAAATCTTCTCCTCTTCATCTCCAAAAGTCTTAGCACGAAATTGTGGGGTGCTAGGGTCAAATGGGGGGTGTTTTGATGGCTTGTAGAGTTCTATATCACCTAAAACTCTTTCCTCCTCCTTTTATTACGAATTTCCATAATTATCACATATTTTTCTTGCTATATCTATCTAATTGGGTAAGGGAGAGGTCTAATTTCGTGGCCAATGGTTTATGATATGATTAGGACTCTTATTAAGATATATATGAGTCATATTAGTACTTTAATAACCCCTTTTTAATTAGAGATAATATAGTTACGAATTTCCCTATTTATTTGGGTCTCTTATATTTAACTCAATTGTCTCTCATATAAATCTCAATTTTAGATTAGGATAGAGTCCTATTGAGTTATACTAGGTTTAAACTCTTTCTAAGATGATTAAGAGTTAAAATACTCATTATCTTAACCCTTTTCTATTTATTAATATTTTAGGTACGAATTTCACTTATTTAACTCTCATCTCATGGTGGACTCTTCATAATTGGGCTCAAAACTTTATGCTAGGACCATTAGTAAAACTCATTACTAATTTGACTTAATGGGTATTGATTTAATTCCAATTATTCACCCTTTATCCTTATGTAAATATATTTATCACACTTATTCAAGTAATTTCATATTTTTATTTCAATTAAATATTATTATGCCAATATTTCTAACCTTCATCATTTGAGCTCTTACTCTTGGCCCAATAACTCGTGTGAGCTTAATTGTACAACTATGTACTTACTTTACTTATTGGATTTTTAATTATCCTTTTATTAGAGAATTTATTCATGGCCAAGATTGTCCATTGGTCCAAATATCATAATGGGCTATTATCCCATATTATTTAAAGTCTACCCACATGTTTATTTTTTTATAATACACTTTGGGTCATAAAATAATGTTTCTTCGACTTATTCCTTAATTATGCTAATAAGTCGCATAAATTCTTAAACTAAGTCCAAACGATTTTTCTATGCCCAAATTTCATGATGGGTCATTAGAGAACATTATTTAAAGTATAACTACTATTTTTACAAAAATTTTATAGGGGTTTATACGCATGCAATAATGATGTGTATCGTTTTAATTAATTGTATTTATAAATAGATAAATTTTCTATTTATCTATAATTTTAATTAATAAAATTTCCGGGGTACTACATTCTCCCCCACTTAAATAGAATTTGGTCCCCAAATTCATATGATATTATTTGACTACCAATTCTATTCTGAATATTTCATTCCATCATCTCCACTAATCTCCTGCGAGCAACATCATTAACTTTATTTCTTTTTTGATTTTGGTGCTAAAGTATACCAAGTTGATACATATATATATATATATAATATATATTATATTATAGATAAATGTATTCAAATCTTAACCATGGTTCTACCCAATTCTCACATAGGTATGGTGGTTGACTTAGACACGTGTCAGGGCAGTTCACCTAGAACATCCTAGACTAAAATATCTAATTAAGGACATCCTAGGCTCTGATACCAACTGTCATGCCCCGCCAATTTAGCAGCGGAATAAATCGGGGAGGCATGAACAACGAGTATGGTAATATAAATTGCACATACATTCGCAAATATCAGTTCAACTAATGAACAATAATTGAAATAAAACTCATTATTTTATTGATAATTCATCTAAACTATTACAACCACTAATTCAGAGCCAAAACATAGGGCTCAATGACATTATTACATTGGAAAAGAAATCTAAAGCCAATATCTAACTAGACTCTAAGGTACTAATGACATTCCATCGCTATGACTTCAGGACGCTCATCACTCCAGTCCAATCCCGTTGTTGTGTGTAAGGTTGTCACTTGACTTACCTGAAAACACAATAACAATAACGAAAGTGAGGGATAACGCTCAGTAGGACTTAATATCTCGTGTAAACAAGCATGCTTTAAGTGATTAATGTCTTGTAACGTAGGTTACTAGAGAGAACGATCATGTATAGTTGAGAGAGTAATAGTACAGATAACAAGTGAATGATAATACATTTCTCAAGAGTATTGCAAAATTAGGATGACAACATAACGAGATAGCGTGTAACAAGATAGTGTATAACAAGATAGCGTGTATCAAAATGACATGTAATAGGATAGCTTGTATCAAGGTGGCGTGTAACGAGATAGTTTGTATATCAAGATAGCGTGTAACGAGATTGCATGTAATGAGATAGCGTGTATGGTTGCAAAACAGTGCACTAGTCGAGTACGACAAAGTCACTTTGGGACAGTAGCCGTTTAACGATAGTACATTTCGTCTGAACTCCTCAGACTATGTTATAACAGTCAGTGCTAGCACAATAATAGCACCGAAATGGTACAGTACGTCTGAACTCCTCAGACTAATAGTATAACAGTTAAATGTCTAGCCAATGTCGAGATAGTCAGAACCGGTGCAATGCAGAACACCGTCAATAGCCCCTGCAGGTATTTTCGGGTGGCTCTCTGCCCTCAGGACTAGATTGAGCCCCTCGGATACTCTCCGTGCCCTGCACAGTATGCATTCAAGTCAGTAGGGTCACCGGACCCATATTATGGCGCTAGACAGTCATGTATAGTACAAGCAATGGGAGCCACAACAGCTCAAGAGTCTCAATAGTACTAGATGAATAGACGAGATAGTAGAGTGAACGTGAATATGAGAATACAAGGATAGTAGACGAGATAGGGGTATAATCATAAAACAACGATAAACCACGATAGTAACGATTGCACAGTACCAAGTCGGGTACCGGCAGTCTGGTAGAAGAAGTCACAACCGCCCCAATAGTCGTGCCGCGTACACGAGCCAGGTGGTCCGGCGTGATCACAAGATAAGAGAGATCTCACTAAGGCTGTTTGGATCGTACTGATCCCTAAAAGTGTAATCGGAATTTAAAGGTACAACCAGCTCGTCGGCTAAGGACGTGTGCCAAAGCCAAGAAGACTTACGGAGGCCTTGACAAGGAGTCCCTGGTCCAGTCGATAGTATTTCCGATGGAGAGGTGGTCCAAGTCAAGAGAAAAGTGTGTAGAAAACCGGTCCGTCATGCCTCGATGCTCGAAGGCCGAGGGAAACGGTAACGATGTACAATCACGCGAATAAAACGAAGACATGTGTCATTTAAATAATAGGAAAATTTAGGTAGTTAATTTCACTTAATTACCAGATACATTATTGAGTAATTTAATAGGGTCAAATGGCAATAAACAATGTTTAGTGTGCAAGTGTAAAGAAATCATGAGAATAGAATAAGTCGTGCTCACGGCTTTAAATTAATAAGAATCATTTAAATATTATCCAATAAAAATATTCAGATCATTTATTAAGCTTAATAGTACATGGTTTAACTTGTACAAGGATTAGATGACATTTAAAGTAGGGATATAAGAGCAATTAAAGGTTCTGGCCGAAATTTCAAGAACGCGACAGGGGTGCTCGTCGCGACTCCAAGTCGCGACAAGGCGGCTGGGCGCGACAAGTGAACCGCCGGTCTGGCTCAGTTCGGGGTGGATATGGTCACCGCGTTCTTAACGCGACATGATGGCGGGACGCGACCCGGCTGATATCGCGGCGGGTCGCGCCGTCGCGATATCAGGAGAGTCCGGCCCTTTTTTTCCTTTTTCCAGGGTTGATCAGATTTGAAATAGGGCTCTTCTAAATCCAATATAAAATCGTATAATGACCCAAAAATCACGAATCTAGTTTCAAATGAAAGTAGACACATAGATCTATCAGCATGCAGGATTAATTTGAAATTAGACAAGATTTAGGCATGCTTTGATCATGTTACATTCTGATGACCTAAACAGGCGCAGTCAGAGTTCAATGAATTTATTGGAGAGGAATACTTAATGAAAAATTATTAAACCAGTGGCGTTTGAAAGCTAACACGATGTAGTATTTTAGAGAATTTTTCGATAGCATGATATCAATATACACGAAGTTTAAAGGTCAATGTGAAGAGTCGGGTACATGCAACAGATAGGGAATCAAGGATTTAATTCTCCCTTATGGAGATCGAAATTGAGCAAGACTAAGAGCATTTGAGAGATAATAAGATGTAGTATATCTGAGAATTTTATCATGGCATGAGAGCATGTACACATCGGGAATTAGAGAAAACATGAGATCTCAATTTATGAGAACAACAGGATTTCACGAATTAAATTCACCCAATGGGTGAACGAAATACTACGAAACCATAGGGCTTTTGAAGAGGTACATGAAGGCTACCTAGGGTAAGTATTTTACGATTTTAGCTTGAGAGATTGCCTACCTTTTTCGTGAAGTAAGAAAGCCCTAGTTTGAATGACGAAAATAAGAGACCCTTCTTGCTCCAGCCTTCTCCTTCCTTGCTCCTTGGTTCAGATCTTCTCCTCTTCATCTCCAAAAGTCTTAGCACGAAATGTGGGGTGCTAGGGTCAAATGGGGGGTGTTTTGATGGCTTGCAGAGTTCTAAATCACCTAAAACTCTTTCCTCCTCCTTTAATTACGAATTCCATAATTATCACATATTTTTCTGCTATATCTATCTAATTGGGTAAGGGAGAGGCCTAATTTCGTGGCCAATGGTTTAGGATATGATTAGGACTCTTATTAAGATATATATGAGTCATATTAGTAGTTTAATAACCCCTTTTTAATTAAGAGATAATATAGTTACGAATTTCCCTATTTAATTTGGGTCTCTTATATTTAACCTAATTGTCTCTCATCTAAATCCCATTTTAGATTATGATAGTCCTATTGAGTTATACTAGGTTTAGAACTCTTTCTAAGATGATTAAGAGTTAAAATACTCATTATCTTAAAACTTTTCTATTTATTAATATTTTAAGTACGAATTTCACTATTTAACTCTCATCTCATGGTAGACTCTTCATAATTGGGCCAAAACTTTATGCTAGGACCATTAGTAAAACTCATTACTAATTTGACTTAATGGGTATTGATTTAATTCCAATTATTCACCCTTTATCCTTATGTAAATCTATTTATCACACTTATTCAAGTAATTTTATATTTTTATTTCAATTAAATATTATTCATGCCAATATTTCTAACCTTCATCATTTGGGCTCTTACTCTTGGCCCAATAACTCGTGTGAGCTTAATTGTACAACCTATGTACTTACTTTACTTATTGGATTTTTAATTATCCTTTTATTAGAGAATTATTCATGGCCAAGATTGTCCATTGGTCCAAATATCATAATGGGCTATCATCCCATATTATTTAAGTCTACCCACATGTTTATTTTTATTTATAATACACTTTGGGTCATAAAATAATGAGTTCTTGACTTATTCCTTAATTATGCTAATAAGTTGTATAAATTCTTAAATTAAGTCCAAACTTTTTTCTATGCCCAAATTCATGATGGGTCATTAGAGAACATTATTTAAAGTATAACTACTATTTTTACAAAAATTTTATAGGGGTTTATACTCATGCAATAATGATGTGTATCGTTTTAATTAATTGTATTTATAAGTAGATAAATTTTCTATTTATCTATAATTTTAATTAATGAAATTTCCGGGGTACTACACCCTGGATACCCCACCAGGTCTTCCTTCACAACCGAAGGGAAACAACACCCTGGATACCACCAGGTTTCCTTCACAATCGAAGGGAAACAACCCAAGAGAGTGGAATGAGATCAGCCCCTAGTTCAAGCTTTTAAATAAGCCAGGATCTGAAGCAACTAGCACTGAGAGCAAAGATTCTAAGCTAAGCACACTCTCAGAACTACACAAGCTCTCTCAAGATTTCACTACAGAGTGGAGAGCAAAGAGCAACACTAGAAGGAATGAATTTCTTGGCTCTTAGGA
>JACBKR010001335.1:0-43946 GCA_014218235.1 Colocasia esculenta | reverse complement strand
CAAATAGTTGGATAGTTATAATGCTGATTAAAAAGTTTAATTTGTGCGTGTGTGAGTTTATTTTAGCTAGTTACCCTTGGATCTAACCTCAACTCACATAGGTGGATAATTGACTCTAGTCGAGGCAGGTTAACCTAGATCATCCTATACTTAAGAATAACCTAGGCTCTGATACCACAAAACTGTCACGCCCCGATGCGGAATATAAGAGCGCGAAGGCAGTTGCAAGTGAACGGGTACAGAGCGAGCACTAGACATCAATCATTGCACAATGAATAATACTAAAGCAAATTCTTTTCATTAATACATTCCGATGCCTAGTTACAACCACTAATATCAGAGCCAATCTATGAGGCCCAATTACGTTGAAAGAAAGTAAAAGACTAAACTTCAAACCTAACTACTACAACGCTAAATATAGCAATAGGACGCTAGGGTACTCAAGACATCACTCCAGGTCGTTCCCGTCCTCTTGAGTGTATGGTTCATGCTCGGTCTCACCTGAGAACACAACGACAAATAACGCAGGGTGAGCAATAATGCCCAGTAGGACTTAAATCTCAGGATCAAGCATGCTTTAAGTGTTTAATGTCTTGTAAAGCAGGATAACTAGAGAGAGTAACGAGAAACATATAGAAAGTACTGGTACACGATAACGAGAAACAATAGCACAATGCACGAGAGTATAGCATGACAAGTGTTGATATCGGATTGGCCGTATAACAAGATAACAAGTAAAGTTGCACAACAGTGCACAAGTCACGATAGCAAGTGTTGGTCGATATTTTCAACCACGAGATTCAAGTAACCAATAATTGACAGTTTGATTAATTGATTGCCATAGATCAAATCTTGCGTGTTCATGCGTTAGGTGTATGCCATCACCCTGATCATTAGACCCCAGCGAGTTATAGCCTTTCAGGTGCTCCTCCCAAGGACTAGATCGGGCCTTATAATGTTGCCTAGCATAGTCATGTTTTTTATCGTAGACAATCAATCATTAATTGGCCAAATAGAGAGTACCAAGAAATAGATGAGATCGCTAGATGAATAGACGAGATAGTAGAGTGAACGTGAATAGATGAGCGAGTCGAATATAGATGAGAGCTAGTGGACATTGCACGTAAAGCGACGAGTAAACATGCGATAGTAACAGTTGCACAACACGCGCACATCGTATTGGCCGTTAGGTGGAATTCACGATCTTCCCGCTAGCCATGTTATGCACAAGTCCAGAGGTCCGATGTGATTCAAGGTAAGAGCGAACTTCTAATAGCCGTTTGGATCATATCGATCCCTAAAAGTGTAATGGGTGTTAGGGTACAACCGGCTCGTCGACCATGTGGGAATCCATGATCAGAGGAGACTTACGGAGGCCTTGTGCAAGGGTCACTAGTCCGGCGAAAGGAATATCCGACGGAGAGTTCACCACAGCAAGTAAAGTGTGTTATAAAATAGGTGCTCGACATTCTAGAGGAATTCTAGGACAGTGGAGCGTCGGATCGGTTATAAACAACCCAAGAAACGAATACAAGTCCTTTAAAATAGGGCAATTAATGTACTTATTTCAATAAATTACCAGGTACATTATGAGATATTTTCTGCAAGATTTCAGCCATAAATGGATGGTTTATGTGTGTGCAAGTGCAAGAGGAATCATAGATAGAAATAAGTCGTAAAGATGTATTTAAAATTATTCAATATTGCTCCATTTTTAGGCAAGGTTTTGACTGGGGGTATAACTGTAAAAAGGTGACATAGGCCAGTACGGATTGCGACAGGGTAGGAGATCGCGACATGGGTACTATCGCGACGGCATGGTGAACGCGACAGAGGCAGGAAAGGGTCGCGACAAGACAGACACAAGGATAGTGACGGTTTACCTGTCGCTTTCTGAACGCGACGGGTAGACTGTCGCAATCAACCTCCAGAAGGCGACATATCGGCATGTCGCAATCTGGTGGTCTATGCCTGGATCTGACAGGAATCAGACCAGGCTTGGATTGCGGGCCAACTTGAATCAAATTGATACAGGGTCGTTTAGAAAATCATAACTAATTATATACATGATGAAAAATCACGAAATCAGTGGCAAATGAAACTAGACATGCGAGAGTACTTCCAGTAAATAGGAATTCGAGAGAGAACAGGGTTTGGACATGGTTTAAGAACGAACAAGGACAAGTAACATAGAACATGACACAGGGAGCAAGATGGATTTAATTCGAGTAACATGCTCAACTAAAATTAGGGCTTTCGGGGTCAAAAGATCCCGAACAAGATCAAGTATTTACAATAAAATTTTCATAGCATGGGATCAAGTATACGAGGAGATATGGATTTAACATGATGTCTCAGGGTTATCATGTTTGCAGAACTTCAAAAATTAAGAACAAAAGTTAGGATGGATGGAAAAATATTAAACTTGGGGTTTCGTTCAAGAGAGTAGGAAGAACCTACAGAAAAAGTTTCATGGTTTATGCTTGTGAGAATGCCTACCTTTGGATTTATTTGTCTTCTAGGGTTGAAACTTCCAAAAATGAGGAAGAAGCTTCAAGAACACCTTCTTCCCACAAGATCCTCTCCTCCTTGACCTCTCCCCACGTCCAGCAACCTTTGGCAACGAGCTAGGGTCGGCCAAGAGGGTTTATGAGGTGTATTATGCATGCATGAATTCCTATTCATATTTCTACTCTAATTGCTCTTAATTACGAGATTTCCTAACTCCAACTTTCCTTCCTTGCTTTCCAATCTCTATTTAGGCTAGGAAGAGATCCAAATTCGTGCTAAACCATATGGGGTAGGTTTAGGAATTCAATTCCAACTCTAACTTCCTATTTAATGCATTAAATACCCCTTTTCTATTTAGGTAATAATTTAGTTACGAATTTAGGGTATTTTCCTATTATTCTCCCTTTGTAAATTTATATTTTGACCCAATAAATTCTAGAGGATCCATTAAGCAAAGCCCATTACTCTTTTCCATTTAATGGGTTTTATTTAATGCTCTTTTCATTTAAATATCCATTTAGCTAGGTTTTAAATTCTTTATTGAAATTTTTATTTTTCTTAAAAATTTAGGTTGCTACATCGGAGCGCCGGCCCGTGAGGACGAGCCGAGACGTGACGAGCGGGCGGAGCAGCAGGCCGCGGCACCACAAGGTCCTGTACTTCCCCCACTGCCGCCTGTGGATTATGGAGTATTCATGCAAGGTCTGGTGCAAGCCATGTAGACGCAGGCTCATACCCAGGCAGCACTCCAGGCACAGTTGGAGGCCTAGGTTAGACTAATAAAATGATTAATAGTCTGTTTTATTTGCTTATGCGATATGTGTGATTGTGTATTGCTTGCTGTGTACTGTAGCAGGCTCAAGTTCCAGCTCAGGACCATGGTGGACCTTCTACCATGGAAAGATTCAAGAGGATGCTGCCACCCTCTTTTAAGGGGGAGAGCTACCCATTGTTTGCTGAAAGCTAGATGAGGGAGATAGAAAAGATCTTCCGAGCCATCAGGTGTGCATATGAGGATAAGGTCACATTAGCCACCTACATGCTACAGGTATGCTTTAGTTTATATGCTGTATGTTCTGTTAAGTTAGATTTGTTTAAATGGTGCTTATGAGCGGTGCACTGCAGGAAAGAGCTGATGTATGGTGGGCTTCATTGCTGCGTACCCGGTTTGAGGACAGAACTATTGATGTTGCTTGGGACGAGTTCATGAGGCTCTTTCGGGCCAAGTTCGTCCTCGAGCATGTTCAAGATCAGATGGAGCAAGAATTCCTCTCTTTGCTCAAGGCTCCATGACCGTGCTAGAATATGAGGGAAGATTTCTGAACTCTCTAATATGCACCTCATATCGTGGCAGATGAGCGCAGGAAGACAAAGAAATTCGTGATGGGCTGAAACCATCACTGAGGACGAGGCTCGTGGCGTTTGACCACCGCACTTTGGACGAGGCCCTCAGCGCTGCTTGTAGCAGCAGGAGGGTGAGATGGAGCAATACCTTGAAGAGAAGAAGGCTTCGCAGAAGAAACCTACAGCTACGTTCCAGCGACAGGATAAGAAGAAAACGATGTACCAGACACAGCAGCGATCAGTGGCAGTCGGCAGTTCTCAGGTACTTTCTGTACGTTCCCATGGTGTGAAGAAAGAGTGTCCCCACTGTGGGAAGATACATGGTGGTACCGAATGTTGGATGATTACGGGAAAGTGCTTGAAGTGCGGAAGCAGCGACCACAAGATCAAGGATTGTCCGAGACTTCAGCAGGGAGTCCAGCGCGGAACGCTAGCCCAGCAGCGGTAGCGGTAGCAGCGCTAGCTACAGGAAGACCAGGAAGGCCTCGAGCCCCAGCTCGAGTGTTTGCTTTAGCACGCGAGGACGCCGAGCAGGCGGAGCATGTCACCGAAGGTACGGTTTTACTTTTAGGTGTGCACGCTCGAGTTTTGTTTGATACGGGTGCTACTCACTCATTCATTTCTGAGCGGTTCGCTAGGCAGTTAGCCCTAGAGTCAGGTGTAGAGTCTAAGGATTTAGAAGTCCCTTTGTCTGTGCACACCCCTGCGGGTACGGTATCGACTAGGAAGTGCATTCCGTCGCTACCTGTGTGCATTGAGAATAGAATCCTAGATGGGTGTTTCTTCTTGCTAAAGATGAAGGACTATGATGCTATTCTTGGTCTAGATTGGCTAGAGGAGCACTATGCATTAGTGGATTGTCGTCGGAAGAGGATTGTTTTCCGCATTCCTGGTGAGGATGAGTTCTCTCACCCCTTGCCAAGGAACTTGGCGGGAAAGTTAGTCATCTCTGCCATGAAGGCGATGTGCATGGTAAACAAGGGTTGTGACGCTTTTCTTGCCAGCGTGGTACTAGTGCCAGAGGCTGATGAGTCACCTACTCTTGCAGAGAATGAGGTAGTGCAGGATTTTCCAGATGTCTTTCCTGATGACTTGTCTGGATTGCCACCGGATAGAGAGATAGAGTTTACCATAGAGTTGCTTTCGGGCACCTCTCCTATCTCGAAGGCTCCATATCGGATGGCACCTGCGGAGTTAGCTGAGTTGAGGAGGCAGTTGCAAGAGTTGCTTGAAAAGGGATTTATTCGCCCGAGTGTTTCCCCTTGGGGCGCACCTGTATTGTTCGTCAAGAAGAAAGACGGGTCACTTAGATTATGCATTGACTACAGAAAGCTGAACCAAGTGACGGTGAAGAACAAGTATCCCTTACCTCGTATTGATGATTTGTTTGACCAGTTGTGAGATGCATGAGTCTTTTCTAAGATTGATTTGCGATCTGGTTATCATCAGTTGAGGATTTGGAGTGAGGATGTGTCCAAGACGGCGTTTAGAACCCGTTATGGACATTATGAGTTTTTGGTCCTTCCTTTCGGATTGACCAATGCCCCTGCAGCGTTCATGGATCTCATGAACAGGGTGTTTAGGCCTTATCTAGATAGCTTTGTCGTAGTGTTTATTGGTGATGTGTTGGTCTACTCTCCGGACGAGGCCACACACCATTAGCATTTGAGGGTAGTGTTAGAGGTTCTTCGTGAGCACAAGCTGTACGCTAAGTTCAGCAAGTGCGATTTTTGGTTGCGCGAGGTTCATTTCCTCGGGCATATTATCTCTGGTGCTGGTGTTGCAGTGGATCCAGCAAAGGTCCAGGCAGTTATGGATTGGGAGGTTCCCGAGACCCCTTCGGAGATTCGTAGTTTTATTGGTTTAGCTGGTTACTATCGGCGATTTATTGAGGGATTTTCATCCATCGCCGCCCCTTGACTCAGCTTACCAGAAAGGGAGTGAAGTTTATTTGGTCCGAGAAGTGTGAGAGTAGTTTTCAATTGTTGAAGACTAAGCTCACGACACCCCGGTGTTAGTCTTACCGAGCGGTGTAGAGGGTTTTGCTATCTACACGGATGCGTCTCAGATTGGTATAGGCTGTGTGCTAATGCAGCAGGAAAGGGTAGTGGCTTATGCTTCTCATCAGTTGAAGGAGCATGAGAGGAACTATCCGACTCATGACTTAGAGCTCGCAGCAGTGGTTCATGCACTAAAGATCTGGAGGCACTATCTTTATGGTGTCAGATTTGAGATGTTTACCGACCACAAGAGCTTGAAGTATCTTTTCTCCCAAAAGGAACTAAACCTAAGCCAGAAAAGATGGATTGAGTTCTTGAAGGACTATGACTTCGACCTTCAGTATCACCTGGGAAGGCGAATGTTGTAGCGGATGCTCTAAGTAGAAAGAGGCCATCTCTCCAGTAGGATTGGAAGATGTTGGAGGATGCGGCTTGCGCGCTGACTGAGTTAGAGCCATCGCTATGCCAGGCTTTTGTAGCTCAGTTATCGCTTAGGTCCTCGGTTTTGGATGAGGTGATCGAGCAACAGAAAGCCAACCCTAGACTCTTAGAGTTAGTGGGCAAGGCAGGCATTGCTCGTGATGAGGACGGTGTGATTAGATTTCATCACCGTGTTTGTGTCCCTGGTTTAGTAGATGTCCGTGAGCATGTGTTAGCGGAGGCTCATAGATCGCGATTCTCTATTCATCGGGTAACACTAAGATGTACCAGGATTTGAAGAGATCCTTTTGGTGGTCCGGCATGAAGAAGGATGTAGCGGATTATGTGTCTAGGTGTTTGGTGTGTCAGCAAGTGAAGGCCGAGCGACAGCGACCATCCGGCCTTATGCAAAGGATGGAGATTCCAGTTGGAAGTGGGAAGCTATCACTATGGACTTTGTTTCGGGTTTGCCTCGATCTAGAAGGGGAAATGACTCGATTTGGGTAGTTGTAGATAGATTCTCGAAGACTGCTCATTTCTTGCCTATGAAGAAGAAGAAGTCAGTAGAGAGTTTAGCTAGATTGTATGTTAGCAGTATCATTAGATTGCATGGTGTGCCGAAGTCGATCATTTCGGATCGAGATCCGAGATTCACTTCGAGGTTGTGGAAGGGTCTTCAGGATGCTTTAGGTTCGGAGCTGAAGCTCAGTTCGGCGTTTCATCCCCAGACTGATGGACAGTCTGAGAGGACTATCCAGACGCTCGAGGATATGTTGAGAGCGTGTGTTTTGGATCGGAAGGATGATTGGGAGCGTCATTTACCTCTTGTGGAGTTCGCTTACAGCAACAACTTTCATGCGAGTATTGGTATGGCTCCATTTGAGGCGTTGTATGGTCGGCCCTGCAGTTCTCCTTTATGTTAAGAGGAGACCGGTGATAGGCAGCTGATTGGTCCAGAGTTAGTGCAGGAAACTTCGAATAAGATCCAGCTTATCAGGAAGAGGCTTGTTGCGGCTCAGGATAGGCAGAAGAGCTATGCCGACAACAGGAGGAAGGATCTTGAGTTCAAGGTGGTTGATCATGTCTTCTTGAAGATATCGCCTACTCGAGGTGTTGTCAGGTTTGGCAGGCATAGTAAGTTGAGCCCTAGATTTATTGGCCCGTATGAGATTCTCAGATGATTGGGCTGCGTGGCATATGAGCTAGCATTACCCCCAGCTTTGGCTAGTGTTCATCCCGTCTTCCACGTTTCGATGCTCAGGAAGTATGTCCGAGATCCATCTCATGTGATTAGTCATGAGCCAGTGGAGATTCAGCCAGATCTGTCGTATGTCGAGCAACTAGTAGCTATTCTTGACCGGAAGGTTCAGCATCTCCAGAACAAGAGTATTACGTCGGTGAAAGTTCTATGGCGGAACTTCTCACGAGAGGAGGCTACTTGGGAGCTTGAGGATGCGATGAAGAAGAAGTATCCCCTTTTGTTTGAGTAGTGTCGTTCTAACTTCAAGGACGAAGTTTCTTTAAGGGGGAGAGGGTGTAAGGCCCTCGAATTTTGTTGCATTATTTTAATTTCGTGTAAATAATTCATGTTGTGTATGCATAGATGTACATATGTACATATGTATTAACTATTTATACTTATTATATGCATGTGTATAAGTTAGTTGTAAATAATGTATGAATGGTATGATGGTAGTGTGTACATGATAATACATACATATGGCATGTATATATGTATCGGTTATGCATGGTTTCCTGCATGTTTTTGAGTTCTGGCCGAAGGCCAGCTTGGCGTCAATATCAATGGACGTTTGTGTTGTGTAGGCGTCAACCATATGGACGCCAACACTAATCCTAGCGTCCAGCGATGTGGACGCTAATTTCTCTGGCTTGCATGCGTTGCAGAGCCGGAAATCCCGGGAACAAGCTACCCCAACCATTGGGGAGCTGTCCCCAACGGTCTGAAAGGCTTCTTGTCAAGCCTGCGTGAAAGGAGAGCCCCCTCTCCTATTTACCAAGCCTTTTGCAACCTCAACAGCCCTCTCTTGGCTCTCTTTGCAAGAGGAGAAGAAGGAGAAGAGAAAACTGTGAGAAAACCCCACCCTTCGCAAGCTTGGATCCAACCTTCTGAAGCTGTTCCTAGCCATCTACCACGACAAGGAGCTAGCTGAAGTGAAGGAGGAGACTTCCCCGACCTCATCTTGGAGTCATCTTCGTCCTAGAACCCGGAGGAGAGCAATTGTGGAGCTTCTTGGGACTGCCTAAGGAGAGCTTCTCCGGCCATTTAGATCCGTATGGAGTATTTTCTAGAGGCAAGTAACCTACCCCTATCGTCCATGTAGATGTCTAGTAGGGTTTTATGATTTTTACATATTTTTCCTCGTGTCCTGGATCCCCCATTCAACCAGTTATTTGGAGCTCGGTCTGCGTTCCTGCACAGACAGGAACTTGGCGTCAATGCCTTGACGCCAAGATCCCCCGTGTGCGTCCAGCGATCTTGCCGTCCACTCCTGGAACGGCCAGAGACCGCCGTTAAGTTCTACAAGACAGAACAGTGAACTGTTCTGCCCTTCTATATGATTAATTTCGATGTGTTTTGCGATGTGGATATAGGGTAAACCTATTATGCTATCTAATATGAATGTTTGAATGTGTGATAAGGCCTTGTAAATTCTGTGATTTGGCATGAATGGTTTATTTATGGAGAATGTATGCATGATGAGACTTAGACCATGCTCGTTACCGTTTATGAAATTCATGTGGAATTTGATGCCATAAATTTTGCTAAACCCAGAATGGTGAATCAGTCCATGCTGGAAATTTTTAGGAATTTCTCCATGCTCATCTGATTTATTGAGTTTTCTGAAATGAAAATTTGAAAACCATGCGTAGGGTTGTAGAATCTTCAGTAAATCGTGTGTTGTGAAATAAATCCCCGAGAAATTTTTATGGTGTTGTGTATATTGGGTTCAGGGTTATGACCTGTTAAACTGAAATTTCATGTTACGCACCATGGTTGATTGAATCACAAATGATATGAAAATTGATGTTTGATTTTCTGTAATTGCATCATGAGTCAGAAAAATCCAGAATTTTGTATGTGAGGTCATGAACCCGAAATCAGCATGTGGTTAAATTTTCAGGTCGTTTGGTCAACTATATAGTGAAATATGAATTTTTCCTTGCAAAAATGTGAACAATGCATGTTAATATGGGAATAATGTGACATGTGGGTGTGATATGATTTATGCAAATTACTGAACATGTGATCCCTGTAATTGTAGAATCATGTTAGGAAAACAGAGCCCTTGTGTGAATGAGAAAATGAATGAGAGGTAAGTGACATGTGTAAAGATAAGCGTTAAAATCGGTAAATGTGTAAATCGTGCCAAGTGTGACACTGCTTCCATAGAGGGCAGTGGAACCGTATCAGGGAAAAGTCCCCTGAGAAGGTTCAATGTGTTGTGATCCTAAGCTCATTCGGATGAAATCCTGGAGGTGGACAAGTACCACTGGTTAGGGTAGAGACTTGTTCTCCCGGTCTGCGCAGTCCAAGAGTCGTCACTGTATTGCCTAGGTGGCATCTATGTGTATGTGATGTGATGTGTCCTTCTTGTTGGGTTCTCATGTGGGAGAATGTTGGGTTACAACAAGTGCTTAAATGTTTTTGATGATGAGCAATACTAATTGAGGTTATGTGAAATGTTCACAAATGGTATGTTTGTTTTTGATGATGGACATTTCATGAACAAGACAAAATTGATGTGTTATGAATGTGTGAAACATGATGAGAATGACAATTGGATGCAAATGAAACACATGTTTTATATGTTCATTATATCTCACTAATTATGTCTTTTAATGTAGGTGTGAATGTACACAAGACAAAGCCCAAAATCCAAGTGCAAAAGAACAAGACAAGTTGCTAAAATAGTGCACCTGTCAACAGATGAATAGTGCATCTGTCGACAGATGATTTTCGTCTGTCGACAGATCCACTCAGAAAACTATTTCTAGAAAGCCCAGTCTTCCGGTTTCTTGCAAACCTGCAGCATCTGTCGACAACAGCAAGTCGGCTCTTGACAGACGGAGTTTCGGGAAGATCTAAAGGGCGGGATATGATCTATATTTTGGTGTTTCCTTTTAGCACGACTCTCTATGCTTGGACACCACTATATATGGATCACATGAGGCTATTTTCGCAGCAAGTAGCCTCCAAGCCAAAACCCTAAGCAAAGGTCAAGAAGAAGGCTTTCTTCCTGCTGCCCTGCTTCATCTCTCTGCCCAGAACAAAGAAGAACAACCTTCCAAGTGGAGTTAAAGCCGGTTCGTCCGTGGTTCAAGCTTCTCCATCAACTGATACTTCTCAAGACGAAGCTTGGAGTCTTCTGGATGACCAACGAGAAGAGATCTACATCGGGATTTGATTCTTCATCTCAAAACTTTTCTCTTTTCACTACTTTCATATATCTGTGTGTGTGCACTGATTTGAGATCAGTACGTGGATGTTGTGAAGTGTGGATTGTTGTTCTGATTGCGTGTTTGCATCAGACAACGTGTGTGTGGTGTGTTGGTCAGATCAAGGCTAGAGGATCTGATCTTTTGTTGGACTTGATCTAGCGTGTGTGTGTGTGGTTGAGCCGGTGTGCTCGTGTGTGTGTGTTGTACTCAGTTCTTGAGTAGTGTGTCCTCACTGTGTGGGGGGTGGACGTAGGAGTCACGTGGTGTGATCTCCGAACCACCTAAAAAATCCCTTGTGCACTGTGGTTTGATTTGTGGTTTGCATTGTTTTGCGCTAGATGCATGCATAGGGATTTCGTCTACACACTAACTGTTAGTTTGCTCATACACATTACATCAGATCAAAGGGGTTTTGATTGAGTAGATCTTTTAATACGAAGTAATTTTTAAATTGCTTAAGTTTCCGCTGCAAATCTATTCAACCCCCCTTCTAGCTTTGCCATCACCGAGTATCCGATCCTAACAATTGGTATCAGAGCAGGTTTTCTGTTCAACGATTGTGATTTGGCATATCAGTTTATGTGTGCTTAATTGCTCTGATCGGGTTTATAATTGATTCTGAACTGATCTGATCACTTTGTTGGTGGTTTATTTATCTACTACATACTCAGAAATATGTCTGAGTTCTCGAGTATCATAAGTTGACCAATGACTATTGAGTTTGATGACAAGGTTCATAAAATGCAGGTCTCCTCTATCAAAACATGCAAGTTTGGAAGGGAAATCAATGAAAAATGCTACATGGCTCATGGAATCTCAAGAGGCTCTTCTCGTTCAGACGACTCTAGAGGATCACATATGTCAAAGATGTCAAGAAATTCTCAAGAATCAGGTAAATCCAATTTAGACCATTTGATGCATCAATATCCAATTCTGATTCAGAGAATGATATATCTTATGATGAATTGATAGAATGCTATGAGTACATGTGCAAACAATTTAAAACTGTTAAACATCAAAACAAGAAGCTAAAAGAAAATCTGGAAAAGAAAGACATGATAATTGATAATGCTCAAGCATTCTATGAAGAAAATGAAACATTGAAAATGGAGAATGAAAAATTGGAAAAGGAAGTAAAAAACTATGAAATCAAGTTTTCTAAGTTGAAAGAAGATCATGATCATGTGGAATCTGAGAATTCTGATTTGCAAAATCAAAATGAGAAATTGATTGATCATAATGAAAATCTCAAATTTGATAATGATCAATTGATCAAACAAATCTCTAACATGGCTCATGATCATCAAATAAAAGAGAAATGCAACCAATTGATTGAGGAAAATAATCATCTGAAAAAGAAGATTGAATGCATGTATCATGACAGACCATTAAATGACGAATGGAACAATTCTAAGAATAAAATTGTTGATCTGGAACAACAAATTGCTCAATTTGAAAATGAAAAGAACAAAATGAAAAATGGTTTGGATGTCATGCTAAACAAGCTTCAGACATCAGAAAAAGAAGTTGTTGCATTAAAAGCTGAAAAACAGAAGATTCAAAATGAATTGAAAAACACAAGTCTTGCTTATGTGAAAAATAAGAAAAATGTTCAAAAACAAAATAAAAATTTGAACAAAAAGGCAGCAATTAAAAAGAATGTAGTTACAACTAAAAATCTGAAAAAGGAAGTGAAAAAGAAAGCAGGATTGTACAATGTTTCAACTCCTCCAACAGCTCAAAAAGCTTCAAGGCAATCTCTAACTCCACATCATGCCAAGAGATACCAAAGGGTACCACCTCCTTCTTCTCAACCCAAGGGTGATCAAAGGTACTCTAAAGGATCTCAGAGATTCCAGCAAATGCAATCACACTATGGTAATCTCCAGGTAAATGCTCAACCCGTTTGCTACAAATGCAATAAACTTGGTCATCTTGCTAAATTCTGCTGGAAGAAAAATCAACACTCTCATAAAAATCATGATGTTGTGCATGCTTCAAAGCTCCATAATAATCCATGTGTTCATACACACAAGGATAAACATGTTCATAAAGATCAGAAATTCATGTATCTATGAACAGGAAAACTGCACAAAACAACAAAAATCCAAAAATCAAATCACTTTGGATTTTGAAATCTTTGTTATATCCTAACATTAATGTCGTTGCAAGACCCAAGCAAGTGTGGGTCCGAAAACAAGCTTGATCAACAAGCTGAGATGTCTTGCAGCCAAAAAATTAGAAATGGATTCATGACATTGGCTGTGCAAGGCAAGAAATGATGGAGAACAAATATAATTTATTTATTTTTTGAATATGATTGAAGACTGTTCAGGTAAAATCTCCTTATCACTTCATATTTGAACTGCTGAAATTGAAATGGATTCTTACCTTTATCTGAGCAATGCAAAATGTGCCTTAATGCTACCCCACATGACAATGCCTCTTAGCAATTGGAATCATGCCATCTTGCTTGCATAACTGTGCACATGACCTCTTGGTATATCAAATGATGACATGTGGAAAAATAAGTTATGCTTGTTTGGAAACTATCATTATGCGTGAGTAAAATACTCCGCCAAGTACCAAAAGTCATGTAATGCATAAGGCTAGTTGTGTGCTTAATCATGAGTGAATTGCTTGATACATTTTCTATGCATGTGTTATGGGAGAGTAAGTTTGAAAATGCTCATGAATGCTCATGAAATTTGTGTGCAACTGCTTGTGATGAATGTGTAAATCATGATTGAATTGCTTGAATGTTATCTCATCACATGCACACATTATGGGGGAGTAAGTTTAAGGCTAGGTGAGTGAAATTCATAAGGGATACCCTTCATATTCAATGTGTACTTATCCCTCAATCTTATGGTTCAAATCACTCTCAATTCAAAGCCTTAAAGCTGAAGTTTCAAAGCTCCTGTCGACAGCCCTGAACCACACTGTCGACAGATATGACTTCACAGAAACCAGTTTTTGAACTCTGAGTTTTTCTGTCGACAGACGAATTCCATCTGTCGACAGCCAAGCACAGTTCATGCTCTCCCAGAACCAAGCCTTTCAGGCCTGTGTGCATCTATCGATAGGTACATTCTTGCTGTCGACAGATACACATTTTCTGTAATTCTTCATCCTTCCTCATAATTTCTTCATGAGCATGTTCATATCATTGATGCAAGGGGAGAATTTGGACTTAATATTCATTGCAACCTTTCATATTCACATAGTATCAAAGACATTGAATTAAACACAATGATTTTGATATAAGATTTTGTGCTTGAGTCTAGGTTGTGTCATCTAGAAAACATTGATCAAATCTAATGATTTTAGTCTAACTCACTTGAATAACTCCCTTGTGGATTATCATGTTTCTAAAATGGTTTGATAAGTAAGAAGGTTTTTGAACTTAATGTTTTACATTAACCATTGACATTAATAACCATTGACCTTGATTGTTAAAAAAATTTAAAAAAAAAGGAGAAAAGCTACCTATTTCAAACACTCAAAAGTTCATAAAAAGTATTTGAAATGGGACAAAGGTAGAGCAATGATGAGTATCACTTAGTAACCGGGGACATGGGCATCACAAATGTCTGTCTTCGCGTCAAAAAGTCTTTTCATTATCTCTGCACAATGGTATGATGGTCACTCACATTGAGTAACTGAGGGTACGGGCATCCCTCATGTCTACCTTCACGTCAAAAGGTGAAAGTGATCCCAATTACTACTTTTCCCACATTAACTTGACAAAAGAAATTGATCAAATGCTTGAAATAGAGTGGAGCCTCCAAGATTTAAATCAAGGGCAATGGGTTGTCAATTGTCAAATGTTTATGTGGACATTACCTTCCTTTACCAACTGAAAATCACCACTAAGGTATATGATTTTCTTTAATGGTTTTATTCAAGGGGTTATCTTACTTTCATATGTTTTTGGATGATGTATCCGAAATGCTATAACTTGAGATTCCCGGAGTATTATCTCTTAACCATTGTAGAATTTTTACGTGTCTTAATACTAGTGTCTATGACATCTTGCAATGGGTATAAACCAGTTCCCAACCTTAAGATTCTAATTGAACATTCATTCCCCACTCATATCTTTCACAATTCAGTTATGTGGTCACACAATTCTTTGCTTCATTCTTATCCAATTGTGCATGACTTATCTTTTTGGATGTTGCCAAAAGGGGGAGAAACATCAAAAATTGAAAGTTTTGTCATCATCAAAAAGGGGGAGAATGTTGGGCTACAACAAGTGCTTAAATGTTTTTGATGATGAGCAATACTAATTGATGTTATGTGAAATGTTCACAAATGGCATGTTTGTTTTTGATGATGAACATTTCATGAACAAGACAAAATTGATGTGTTATGAATGTGTGAAACATGATGAGAATGACAATTGGATGCAAATGAAACACATGTTTTATATGTTCATTATATCTCACTAATTATGTCTTTTAATGTAGGTGTGAATGTACACAAGACAAAGCCCAAAATCTAAGTGCAAAAGAACAAGACAAGTTGCTGAAATAGTGCATCTGTCAACAGATGAATAGTGCATCTGTCGACAGATGATTTTTGTCTGTCGACAGATCCACTCAGAAATATATTTCCAGAAAGCCCAGTCTTCCGGTTTCTTGCAAACCTGCAGCATCTGTCGACAACAGCAAGTCGGCTGTCGACAGACAGAGTTTCGGGAAGATCTAATGGCCGGGATATGATCTATATTTTGGTGTTTCCTTTTAGCACGACTCTCTATGCTTGGACACCACTATATATGGATCATATGAGGCTATTTTCGTAGCAAGTAGCCTCCAAGCCAAAACCCTAAGCAAAGGTCAAGAAGAAGGCTTTCTTCCTGCTGCCCTGCTTCATCTCTCCGCCCAGAACAAAGAAGAACAAACTTCCAAGTGGAGTTAAAGCCGGTTCGTCCGTGGTTCAAGCTTCTCCATCAACTGATACTTGTCAAAACGAAGCTTGGAGTCTTCTGGACGACCAACGAGAAGAGATCTACATCGGGATTTGATTCTTCATCTCAAAACTCTTCTCTTTTCACTACTTTCATATATCTGTGTGTGGCACTGATTTGAGATCAGTACGTGGATGTTGTGGAAGTGTGGATTGTTGTTCTGATTGCGTGTTGCATCAGATAATGTGTGTGTGGTGTGTTGGTCAGATCAAGGCTAGAGGATCTGATCTTTTGTTGGACTTGATCTAGCGCGTGTGTGTGTGGTGGAGCCGGTGTGCTCGTATGTGTGTGTTGTACTCAGTTCTTGAGTAGTGTGTCCTCACTGTGTGGGGGGTGGACGTAGGAGTCACGTGGTGTGATCTCCGAACCACCTAAAAAATCCCTTGTGCACTGTGGTTTGATTTGTGGTTTGCATTGTTTTGTGCTAGATGCATGCATAGAGATTTCGCCTACACACTAACTGTTAGTTTGCCCATACACATTACATCAGATCAAGGGGTTTTGATTGAGTAGATCTTTTAATACGAAGTAATTTTTAAATTGCTTAAGTTTCCGCTGCAAATCTATTCAACCCCCTTCTAGCTTTGCCATCACCGAGTATCCGATCCTAACATTCTTATGGTGGTTTGGACTATGTGTCACGACACTAAAGTGTAAAAAGTGAAATGTGATTGTGATCATGTGCAATTGTGTAGTGTGAACAATGTGTAAATGTGCATGTGTAAAGTGTAAATTATGTGAATGAGAATTGTGTAATTATGTGAAACTAAAACGTGAGGGTTGTGAATTTGTGATCCATGTGGTGGTAATATGAAATCATGATAAAACAGCAAACTAAATGTACTTATGATCATGCTTTACATGTGTAAATTGCCTAGAATCCATGTTAGAAAACGATTCTTAGTGGTGTGTAAGTAATCCCATACTTGTTTGCCCTCATGATGTGATTTAAATTGATTAAGTAGCTCTCATGCGTTGGGTTATGCTTTCTAGTCCATGTAAAACCAGCAAGCTTAAAGCATGTAAAATGGTTATGTGCATGTGTAAGAATGAGAAGTAACCATGTTAGCAATGTCTTCTTTCATGTATGTAAGCTATTCATGCTAAACTTGCTTTCATGTTTTAGTTTAATTGAAAGTAGACCTTTCATGTGTTGGAGTGATTAGAGAGCATGTGATAGGAGATTTTGATTTAGAAAATCTGAAAGCATGAATCATGTGTTTAATGAGTAGAATCACCATGATAGGTTGTTAATTTCAATGACAAGCATGCTACATGATTGTGTCTTGTAAATGTGTATGTAAAACCTGCTATGACATGTACATGTATGGTATATGTAGTGTTATTTGCTGAGTCTTTTAGACTCATTACTTGCTTCGGCGTACATGCATAGTTGGTGACGACACACTTGCGGAGGAGGCAGTGGAGACCGACTCCGAGCGTGGAGATTAGATCGTTGGTATACTTTGCGATATTTTGATTTCATAAGTATGTAATTGCAACATTGTACTAGCATTATCATGGACAAATGTTTAAGTGTGGACAATTATGTATTTGATTTTCAGCAATTTAATTATGTGGACTTTTAGTTCTTTAAATGTTATTGCAATCATGTATGTTAAATGTGGATGATGAATGAAATGAAGACAATGGTTCTTTTACTTCCGCTACTCTGTTCTTATATTCACGTGTATCTCAGCTGAATGTTATTGTTGGGTAAATGTCCCACTGTGGCAACGTTCACTATACCGACGTGGGTTGGTATAACTGTACCGGTATAATGTGGGTCGCTACAGGGCACCTCTCCTATCTCGAAGGCTCCATATCGGATGGCACCTGCGGTGTTAGCCGAGTTAAGGAAGCAGTTGCAAGAATTGCTAGTTCAGGGATTTATTCGCTCTAGTGTTTCCCCTTGGGGCGCACCTGTCTTATTCGTAAAGAAGAAGGATGGATCACTTAGGTTATGCATCGATATAGGAAGCTAAACTAAGTGACAGTGAAGAACAGGTATCCCTTACCTCGTATTGATGATTTATTTGACCAGCTACAAAATGCATCAGTCTTTTCTACGATCAATTTGCGATCTGGTTATCATCAGTTGAGGATTAGGAGTGAGGATGTGTCCAAGACAGCGTTTAGAACCCGTTATGGACATTATGAGTTTTTGGTCCTTCCTTTCGGATTGACCAACGCCCCTGCAGCGTTCATGGATCTCATGAACAGGGTTTTTAGGCCGTACTTAGATAGTTTTGTTGTGGTATTTATCGATGATGTGTTGGTCTACTCTCGGATGATAGATACAATAACCATATACACGTGTCCTATTGTACATTCTTGATGGATCTTTTCTTGGTGTACATTAGTGTCTACGTGCCTGATTAGTGTTACATTATCGTGCTCGTGCGTGCTTTCTTGCTTGCGTGATATGGCCATCCTGCATTTAATGCAATTAGTGATATCTTGCGTTCTTGAAAGCTATTGACATCAAGTGAAATATTGCATGCTTGTACAAAGAGATCTATTGCTAGTTCTATCTTGTCATCTTGTTCAAAAATCTTGTTCTATCGTGATCACTCTATCTAGCTTGTCCATATATCATGTTTTAATGAGTTTTATTCGTACATGCATATCATGACATTCATCGTGCTTACCTAGTTCTAAATTATTAATCACTTATATCATTGCCCGCACATTGAGATGTAAATCCTACTGGGCTAGTTTGCTCATTCCCCTACTTTTACCGAATCTAGGTGACTATGAAGTTCAAAAGGAGGATCAAGTCGAGGATGGGAATGCGTTCGAGTGATGAGTGTTCCAACTATGAGTCTAGTTATAGTAGTTTGCTTTGAGTGTTAGATTCATATAGTAGGAAGTGAGGACTAAATGTACTTTTCCTTTTTATTGAGTCTTAGTCCTGTAATAGTTTCTATTTGGAATACAATGAGTTGAGATTTAAATACAAGATTAGTTGAGTTCAATATTTGGGCCCTATGATGATGTATGCTGTTATACATTTAGTGCGTGCTAGCTAGAGGCTTATTTGTCGACTGTTCACGTCTCGAGATATCGACTCGAATTATTCCGCATTATTATTAATATCTGCTGCGTAATTCTTGGGACGTGACAATATGTATGTGATATCCTATGGGCATTAGGATGAAATCCTAAAGGTGGACAAGTACCACTGGTTAGGGTGGAGAGGGCTTCTCCCGGTCTGCACAGTTACCAAGATTTATCACTGTGTTGCCTAGGTGACGGGTATGTGTTATGTGTGTCCTTCTTTATGAGGTTTGGACTATATGTCACGGTAAATAAGTGTAAAAAAAAAGGTGTGAAATGTGAATATGTGAAATGTGAACATGTGAAAGTGTTAACATGTGAAAAGATGTGAAACCATGTGAATGCGATATATTTATATTAAAACAGCAAGCTTAAGATGTGAATAGTGTTATAAAAGCATATGAAAATGATTAGATATCATGCTAGGATGCTAGTTACCTTGTGTATAATTCCATGCTCTAATTGTGTAGAATTGTGAAATGATATGAATAGAATTTGAAACCATGAATCATGTTACATACTATGTGTAGCAAGCATGCCATAGGTTATTCACGGATATTTGTTTATTTTAAGAATATGATTGATATGAGTTGTGATTAGTAACATGAATCAAGTTATTTATCATGTGTAGAAAACATGTGTAGGTTCATTATGTATAATTGTTAATTAACATGAAGCATATACCATGTATTTCTTTCATTTTCTAAAAGACTAGCATGTGTATGTGATATGTGTAAGGATGTACCTTAGGTTGCTTGCTGGGTCTTGTTGAAAGACTCATACTTGCTTTAACATACAGGTGAGACAGGTGACACCATACTTAAGGAGGACGTAGTGAGGAGCGACTCCGAGAGCGAGGAGTAGCTACTTGTGGAAGATTGCTTCATAGTTATACTCTTTATTTCATAGTATGTAAACAATCTATTTCATTTAGACTTGTAATAATGTGGACTTTTGTTATTTACATTTGCTATATAGATTGTGGAATATGTGAATGATGATGGAATAAGAGTTACATTTTATTTCCACTGTACTTTCTTTGGTATTCATGTACGTTTCAACCTATTATATAGTGTTGGGTAAATGTCCCACTATGACGGTACCCTTTGTACCAACGTGGATTGGTATAATCGTACTGGTATAAGGAGGGTCGTTACAGATACCCTCTTCATCCTTTCCTTCTCCATCTTCTTCTGTACTTGGAGGTCGCCCCCTCCCAGCTGGTCCCCAACTCCTGGAGGTTGGCTGTTGGCTTCTTGGTTGCTTGCGCCTTAGCTAAGGTTGAGCCGAGCATCTGCCTCTTCTTTTATTGCTTTTCAGTTAAGGTTTCCAGTGACTGGCTATACCTTTCGACCCGGTCAGGCCGGCACTTCTTTGGTCATCTTCCCTCCTCTATCCATCACTGGAAGAGGAACTTCTGTTTCATTCATAGCCTCGGAGACTGGGATTTCCCAACCACTTAGTCGATAGTCAATCCTCATGACAAGGCCTTCCGATCTCCGCACGATATCAGCGATGCTAAGCTCTCGAACTTTGAGTCATTGCAGGCGGTGTCAATGCTCGATCTGCACGAAACCTTCCGCCGAGCTGTTCGAGTTGATCCAGAATGCCGCCGAGGTCTGACGCCCTCAGGGGTTTTCTAACCCGATCAAATGTTGATTTTTGTTGAGTGATTCTGACTTGGTGGTTTTTCGGAAGGAATGGCCGACCAGGGAACTCCCGTGCAGAAGGAGTTCGAGTACACCGATATCGCAACCCGACATTTTCTCACCAGAGGTAGCAAGCAGAAGAAAAAGTCGGCTTGGGGGAGTAAGAGGCCAACCGAAGAGGCCGAGGTCCAAATCGTGGACCCCCCTGCGCCCTCCGCCGGTGAGACTATCCGGGCTTCGTCGGCGCCCTCCACTCAGCTGAAAATAAAGAAGTCGGCCAAGTGGGTTCGAGCGTCTGAGTTGGAGTCGACTGAAGGCGTTACCCTAGGTGCTGCCTCACCCTCTCGTCGTCTCGGCTGTTCTTTGACGCTGTCGACAGAGCCAAGCCCCAAGGATTGGGGTCGACTCTCTACTCCGGCCGAGGCGAGTGCTCAGGCAGTGGCGATGAAGTCCTCCGAGCTTGTTGATGAGCTTTATCGAGGGATGCATCGCCATCTGGGGATGGTAGGATCCCTTCTTCACCGGATGGAACATGCTCAGGCAGCTAACGAAGTTCAGTTGCACTCAATAGAGGGAAAATGCACCGACTTTGAAGCGAAGAACGCCGAGCTGGAGAAGTCAATTGCTGCCGAGGCCGCTCGCGCTAGTAAGTCCGAGGATCGGGCCACTGCGATTGCCAGGGTTATCAGCAAGCTCGAAGCTCGACGCGTCATTGAAGGCGGAAAAGGCGGCTCTCCAGGCTGAGGTGGAGGCCTACAGTCGGACAAAAGTCGATGTCTCGAAGCTTGTGTCCGATGAGCGGTAGAAGGCTGTGGCCGACTACAAGAAGTCTGACGTGCATATCGAGCAGATCACCAGGCTCTTTCCGGACGATATCTCTTCTGCCTGAATAGGATGGCCGAGAACTTCTCCGAGCTAGATCTGTCGAAGCTGCAGCCTCCATCTGGGGCCGATGACGAGGAAGAGCATGAAGAGGAGCCAGGCGAAGCTGCAGCCTCCATCTCGAACTTCTCGAGTGTTACCGGAGGCCACAATACTTGTACCTGACACTGAAGTATTTGTTACCCATCAGTGGTTTTATAACTCATCTTGTAGAATCGAGACTCTACGATACCTTCTGTTTGAATAGTAATTCTATGTTTTCATAGCTTAATTTGTCAAACTCTTTGACCTCGGCCAATCTCACTTCTGAAACTATCTTCACCATGAGTAAGTGTTGAAGCGAGATCATTTACAAATTAAGCACCGAAGAGAACTCGTTCACGAATTCATCGAGCACCGAGGTGACCTCACTTGCGAATTTAGAGTGCCAAAGTGACACATTTCGAATTTAGAGTGCCGAAGCGACATCATTTACAAATTAGTTTAGGGTGCCAATGTGACGACCTCTTTATACTGGTACGATTATTACAAACCACATCGGTATAATGAACGTCATCACAGTGGGACATTTACCCAAACAATAACATACGATTGAGATGCTCAAAATATAAATACAGAGTAGCGGAAGCAAAAGAACTACTTGTCTTCATTCATCATCCACATTTAACATACATGATTCAAATGACAATTTAAAGATAACTAAAGTCCACGTAAATAAAGCACTAAATTCATATACATAGTTGTCCACAAATTACATAGTGTTTCTAATACAATGCCTCAATCTACATACGATGGAAGTCAAAATGTAACAACTACAACTCCGCCAAACTACTTCCCGCGCTCGGAGTCGCTCTCTACGGTCTCCTCCAAAGGTGTATCACCTACTAGACCTGTAAGCTGAAGCAAGGAATGAGTCTAAAAGACTCAGCAAATAAACCACACACCTCATACATGCATATATCACAGTAGGTTTTTCATTCCAATTTACAAAGCAAAACATATAGCATGCTTGGACTTGATAAAAGAAAACCTATCATGAGAATTCTACAAAATTTAAAACACATGGTACATGATTTAAGCCATTCCAAAAAAAATCCTATCACATGCTTTCTACTCATTCAATCACATGAAAGCAATATTTCAAATCAAGCTACAACATGGAAGCAAACCACACATGGGATTCTTGCCTACATAAAAGGAAACATCCTATCATGGTTTCTACACATTCTTGCACATGCTATTTATCATTTCATACACATTAAGGTTGCTGTTTTGACATACTTTAGAAATTCACATCCTATCGCATGAGAGCTACAATTCCAATTAATTACACACAATAGCAATTAAACATGGAATTGTTCACACATATGCAGAAATGCTCCTAGCATGGATTCTACGCATTTTTACACATATAAACATTCTTATAAACACCTTTAGGTTGCTATTATAACATAATTTCAAATTAACATATCATGGACCACAATTTCACAATTTACATAATGGTTTCACATGTTTACGCCATTACTCTTCACATAGTTCTCTTTTTACACATTGCACATTTACAGATATCACACTACATAATTTACACATGTTCACATTCACATTTCACAAGTCACTTCACATTTCACAATTTAGTGCCGTGACACATAGTCCAAACCACCATTAGAGGACACATCACATAACACATACACATAGACGTCACCTAGGCCAATACAGTGACGACTCTTGGACTGTGCAGACCAGGAGAACAAGTCTCCACCCTAACCAGTGGTACTTGTCACCTCCAGGATTTCATCTTAATGCCCTTAGGATCTTAACACATTGAACCTTCCCATGGGGACTTTTCCATGGTACGTTCCACGGCCCTCTATGGAAGCAGTGTCACACATGGCACAGTCTTAAAACACATTAACATTCCGATTTTAACACAATGTCACACATGTCTTACATTCTCTCACTTATACACATGCTTTGGTTTCCTAATCATGATACTACTGTTGACAGCAATCAAACATTCAGTAGCTCACATTATCAGGTTGGCAACACATCATCAATCATATTCATGATAGCATGCATTTATCACTATTTTCACATGGAAATTTTCATAATACACTTACCGTTATCCAAATATCATGAAATTTTAACCACACACTAATTGCAGGTTCATGACCTGACATACACATTTCTAGATTTTTCTGAGTCATATTACATTTACAGAAATTAAAACATTCCTTTCATGACATTCATAATTCAATTTATCATGGAACATACATGAATATCCAGTTTGACAGTTCACGCCCTGAACCTAACATACACTCATCACATAAATTTTCCCCAGATTTATTGCACACACACAATTTACTATAAACTTTACAAATCCTACGCATGTCTTCTATTCCAAACAGAAATTACAGTAAATCCCACAATCATGGAAAAATTCTCAAAATTGTAGGGCATGGACTGATATGTATATACACAGTTTAGAAAAAATTTAGGGCATTCCATTCCTCTGTGATCATGTAGAATTAGGTGAACTGCATAATCCAGTTTCCAAACAAGTATTTCAATAAGTCTAACAATTCATGCCATTCCACCGAAAAGCACAGAAAATTCCACACATCACATTGCCTATTTTACATAACATATACGATTACATTTATCCTGATGCAAAAACACTTCGGAAAATTAATCATAGAAGGGATAAGGCTCACTATTCTGTCCTGAAAAAACATAACGGCACAGTCTTGGCCGTTAACGGAGCTTATGGCATCGTCGCATGCCGGCAACTGAAGATCTTAACGCAAGAGAACTTGCCGTCATGTTCAGGTCTGAACTAAAACACATACCCGAGCTCCAAAAACAAGAGAATTTGGGGGATCCAAGACACAATAAAATCTCATAAAATAGTAGAACCCTACTAGACTCATACATAGACGAAATGTATGGGTTACTTGCCTCTAATAAATCTTCAAAAGGACTAAGAGTTGATGAAGCTCTCCTTGGGCAGTCCCAAGAAGCCTCCAAAACACCACTCCTCCGGGTTGTTGGTCAATCTCCACAGCAGGTTGGAGTCGGGGAAGCCTTCCTCTAGGCTCCAACTAGCTTCCAGTTGCTAAGGTCATGGATGAGCTCCAATTGCCGAATCAAAGCATGCAAACTTCAGGTTTTCTCACAGCTAGAGTAGGGTTTCCTCTCCTCTTGCAAAAGAGCCAAGAGAGGTCTTCTGGTGCAAAGGGTTTTTTATAGGAGAGAGACCTCTCAACTCCGCAGGGGTTGATGTGAAGGCCGATAGCCATTGAGGACATCTCCCCCCAATGGCTGGGCTTGCTTGCCCCAAGAATTTTGGGGTCTGCAACGCATGCAGGTCAGAGATATTAACGTCCACATCCATGGCCTTTGACTTAAGTATTAGCGTCAACGTATTGACGTTGACTATCATGGACGTCCACCATGTTGACGCCAAAAGGCCATTCGTCAGAACTTAAAACATGCAGAAATCCATACATATTCTATATACTTACATGCAATATGTATAACTATCATGTACACACTCCACCATGCAATTCAAGCAATATTTATAATCTATTTATACACATGCACACATAAGTATAACAATAGTTAATACGTACATAGATATGTAACATCTATGCATATACACAGCATGAATTATTTACACGTAATAAAGTAATACAACAAAATTCGAGGGCCTTACACCCTCTCCCCCTTAAAGAAACTTTGTCCTCGAAGTTTAAACAAAACTACTCAAACAATGGGGGATTCTTCTTCATCACATCCCCAACTCCCAAGTAGCCTCCTCTCGCGAGAAGTTTCCACCATAGAACTTTCACCGAGCAATACTCTTGTTCCGAGATGCTGAACCTTCCGGTCAGAATAGATACTGTTGCTCCTATACGACAAATCTAGCTGAATCTCCACTGGCTCATGACTAATCAATGAGATGGATCTCGGACATACTTCCGGAGCATAGAAACGTGGAAAACGGGGTGAACACTAGCTAAAGCTGGGGGTAAAGCTAGCTCATATGCCACGCTGCCCAATTGTCTGAGAATCTCATACGGGCCAATGAATCTAGGGCTCAGCTTACTATGCCTGCCAAACCTGACGACACCACGAGTAGGTGATATCTTCAAGAAGACATGATCACCCACCTCGAACTCCAAATCCTTCCTTCTGTTGTCGGCGTAGCTCTTCTGCCTATCTTGTGCCGCAACAAGCCTCTTAGATAAGCTGGACCTTATTCGAAGTTTCCTGAACTAACTCCGGACCGATCAGCTGCCTATCACCAGTCTCCTTTGAACATAAAGGAGATCTGCAAGGCCTTCCATACAACGCCTCAAATGGAGCCATACCAATACTCACATGAAAGCTCTTGTTGTATGCGAACTCCACCAGAGGTAAACGACGCTCCCATCATCTTCCAATCCAGCACACACGCTCTCAACATATCCTCGAGCGTCTGGATAGTCCTCTTGGACTGTCCATCTGTCTGGGGATGAAATGCCGACTGAGCTTCAGCTCCGAACCTAACGCATCCTGAAGACCCTTCCACACTCTCAAAGTAAATCTCGATCTCGATCCGAAATGATCGACTTCGGCACACCATGCAATCTAACCACTACTACATACATCTCTAAACTCTCAACCGACTACTTCTTCTTCATAGGCAGAAATGTGCGTCTTCGATAATCTATCTACGCTACCCAATCGAGTCATTGCCCCTTCTAGATCGAAGCAAACCCGAAAACCAAATCCATAGTGACAGCTTCCCACTTCCATACTGGGATCTCCATCTTTTGCATAAGCCAGATGGTCGCTGCCACTCGGCCTTTACTTGCTGACATACTAACACCTAGATACATAATCCGCACACACATCCCTCTTCATGCCAGACCACCAAAAAGACCTCTCTCAAATCCTGGTACATTTTAGTGTTACCCGGATGAATAGAGAATCTCGACCTGTGAGCTTCTGCTAACACATGCTCACGGACATCTACCAAGTCAGGGACACGACACGGTGATGAATCTAATCACACACCTCCTCATACGAGCAATGCCTGCCTTTCCCACTACCTCTAGAGTCTAGGGTCGGATTTCTGTTGCTCGATCACCTCATCCAAAACCAAGGACCTAAGAGATAACTGAGCTATAAAAGCCTGGCAAAACATGGCTCTAACTCAGTCAACGTGCAAGCCGCATCCTCCACATCTTCCGTCCTGCTGGAGAGATGATCTCTTCCTGCTCAAAGCATCCGCCACGACATTCACCTTCCCAGGTATACTGAAGGTCGAGTCATAGTCCTTCAAGAACTCAATCCATCTTCTCTGCCTCAGGTTTAATTCCTTTTGGAGAAACATACTTCAAGCTCTTGTGGTCGGTAAACACCTCAAATCTGACACCATAAAGATAGTGCCTCCAGATCTTTAGTGCATGAACCACTGCTGCGCGAGCTCCAAATCATCAGTCGATAGTTCTTCTCATGCTCCTTAAACTGACGAGAAGCATATGCCACTACCCTTCCTTGCTGCATTAGCACACAGCCTAAGCCAATCCGAGACGCATCCGTGTAGATAGCAAAACCCTCTACACCGCTCGACAAGACTAACACCGGAGCTACGTGAGCTTAGTCTTCAACAATTGAAAACTACTCTCACACTTCCCAGACCAGACAAACTTCACTTCATTCTGGTGAGCTGAGTCAATGGGGCGGCGATGGATGAAAATCCCTCAATGAATCGCCGATAGAACCAGCCAAACCCAGAAAACTACGAATCTTCGAAGGGGTCTTGGAATCTCCCAATCCATAACGCCTGGACCTTGCTGGGTCAACTGCAACACCAGCACCGGAGATAACATGGCCGAGGAAATGAACCTCACGCAACCAGAAATCGCACTTGCTGAATTAGCATACAACTTGTGCCACGGAGAACCTCTAATACTACCCTCAAATGCTGATGGTGTGTGGCCTCGTCCGGAGAGTAGACCAGCACATCATCAATGAACACTACAACAAAACTATCTAGATACGGCCTAACACCCTTGTTGATGAGATCCATGAACGCTGCAGGGCGTTGGTTAATCCGAAAGGGGACCAAGAACTCATAATGTCCATAACGGATCTGAATGCGTCTTGGACACATCCTCACTCCGAATCCTCAACTGATGATAACCAGATCGCAAATCAATCTTAGAAAAGACTGGTGCATCTCGCAGCTGGTCAAACAATCATCAATACGAGGTAAGGGATACCTGTTCTTCACAGTCACTTGGTTCAGCTTCTGTAGTCAATGCATAACCTAAGTGACCCGTCTTTCTTCTTGACGAATAATACAGGTGTACCCCAAGGGGAACACTAGGGCGAATAAATCCCTTATCTAGCACCTTGCAACTGCCTGCCTCCTCACTCTAACTCCGCAGGTGCCATCCGATATGGAGCCTTCGAGATTGGAGAGGTGCCCGGAAGAAACTCTATGGTAAACTCTATCTCTCTATCCGGTGGCAATCCAGAGAAATCATCAGAAAAGACGTCTGGAAAATCCTGCACTACCTCGATCTCTGCAAGAGTAGGTGACTCACCAGCCTCGGTACTACCACTACCCGCTAGCAAGAAAAGCGTCACAACCCTTGTTTACCATGCGCATCGCCTTCATGGCAGAGATGACTAACTTTCCCGCCAAGTTCCTTGGCAAGGGATGAGAGAACTCGTCCCCCTAGGAATGTGGAAAACAATCCTCGTCCCACGGCAATCTACTAATGCAAGTGCTCCTCTAGCCAATCCAGACCAAGAATAGCATCATAGTCTTTCATCTTTAGCAAGAAGAAACATCCTTCTAGGATTCTATCCTCATGCACACAGGTAACGACGGAATGCACTTCCTAGTCGATACCCTACCCGCAGGGGTGTGCACAGACAAAGGGACCTCTAAATCCTCAGACTCTATAACTGACTCTAGGGCTAATTGCCTAGCAAACCGCTCGGAAATGAACGAGGGAGTGGCACCCGTATCAAACAAAACCCGAGCGTGCACACCTAGAAGAAGAATCGTACCTTCGTTGACATGCTCCGCCTGCTAGGCATCCTCGCGCGCTAAAGTAAAACCTCGAGCTTGGGCTCGAGGCCTTCCTGGTCTTCCTGTAGCTGGCACTGCTACTGCTACCACTGTTGGGGCTGGCGCTCCGCGCTGGACTCCCTGCTGAAGTCTCGACAATCCTTGATCTTGTGGTCGCTGCTTCCGCACTTCAAGCACTTTTCCGTAATCATCCAACATTCCGAACCACCATGTGTCTTCCCACATTGGGGACACTCTTTCTTCACACCAGGGGAACGTACAGAAGGTACCTGAGTACTGTCGACTGCTACTGATCGCTGTTGTGTCTGGTACACTGCTTTCTTCTTGTCTTGCCACTAGAACGTAGCTGCAGGTCTCTTCTGCGAAGCCTTCTTCTCTTCAAGGTATTGCTCCATCTCACCCTCCTGCCTACAGGCAGCGCTAAGGGCCTCGTCCAAAGTGCGATGGTCGAACGCCACTAGCCTCGTCCTCAGTGATGGTTTGAGTCCCATCACAAAACTTCTTCACCTTTCTGCGCTCATCAGCCACAACGTGAGGTGCATACCTAGATAGTTCTGCAAACCTTGCCTTATACTCTAGCACGGTCATGGAGCCCTGAGTCAAAGAGAGGAACTCCTGCTCCATCGATCTTGAATATGCTCGGGGATGAACGGCCCGAAAGAGCCTCACGAACTCACCCAAGCAACATCAACCGCGCCGTCCTAAACTGTGTACGTAGTAATGAAGCCCACAGTTCTAAGGGACTAGGAGAGAGGCCACCGATACTGTCTTCTAATTCCCAGCCGCTCTGCTAGAGTTTGTGCCGCCGCCGCCGGCGCGCCGGCCCTATCCGGTGGCGCTGGGCGTCCCATGGCCGCCGCCGAGGGGGGTGTCCAGTCTCCTCCACCTGGACCCTCCCAGTTTCCCACCTTACCTTCACCGGCTAGTATTCGAGCTCGTGGGGGAATCCCAGTTTCTGCCGCCACCTCTCCTCAAAGCGTTGGCATCGCGACGTCTGCGCCATGCAAGCAGGCTTTTAATGCCGATGGAGCCCATCCAACGTCTGCATGGGGACGTGATGGTATTCCTCCGCAAAAGTCATTCGCTCAAATCCTTATGGAATCTGTCAAGCCTCCGATTCTTCCCCTGAAGATCCATGAGCCTGCTAGCACTGATTCTGGAGAGCCTGCGGTTTCTTTTCTCTCGAAGAGGTACGGATATCCGTACGCCCTTCAGCTTTGCTATTATTGCTCACACTCCGCAGTCGACCCTCCTTCCAGGACATTCGTATGCACTTATCCCAATGCTTTAGCTTTGTGAAAGATTTTGTTATTAGTGCTATGGATGGACGTCATCTTCTTATTCGGTTTCAAGAAGAGAGCGATATCTTCAGGTCCTTCTGAAGGACACCCTATTGTTAAGGGCAGATTGTTCAGGTTTTTCCAATGGTCGATAAACTTTCCCTTGAGGAGGATTCCCCCTTGGTCCCTGTCTGGCTGGAGTTGCCGGGGCTCCCAGCAAATTTCTATAACGAGTCCATGCTTAGATCCATCGCCAGCACTGTTGGAAAGGTTCTACAGGTCGACAGAGATACCATCAGTTTGTCTTGTGCGCATGCCGCCCGGGTCTGTGTTCAGCTAGATATAAAAAAAAACTCCCTGAACGTGTCGGATTGGCATTGGTGCGAATGGTATGTGGCAACAGGTGATATATCCGAATCCTCCTTCCTTTTGTCAGTCGTGCAGGCGTCTTGGTCATCTTCTAGTTAATTGCAAAAAAATCAACCCTACCAGCAACGAGTCTCTGGGTAGTCATGATTCTCAATAGGTCGCTCCCTCACCTGCTAAAAAAGTTTGGCGACAGGTAAATCTTGACAAAGGAGACGATAATCGTGGTAAAGCCAATTGACTGTTGAACTGGATCCTTTTTATAAGAATGATATCCTGCTACTCCTGATATTGTTACTCTCTTAATGATGCCGTAACCCTTGATGCGTTGCTTGTAATGATGCTACCTATACGTTTGGAAATTGTGATGGTGGGTTACTGTGGTGATAATAATGTTTCTGGCAACAATGAGAATCCCATTACTGATATGTTGTTCGGCCTTGTGAGGCCGGAACTTCTGAGTGTGATGTGGCCAATGAATCCAGCACCAGTGGCACAACTACTACCATTGTCTTAGTTCCAGTTCCTATTCATGACAAAGCTCTTATTGACTTGAAAAATTGTGTTCTTGTTTACAATGTCATTTCCCTCCCTGGTTCTGAATCTTCAGCTATGAAGCTGATTTTACTGCTATCCATGCAAATTTTGTGGGCCGGAGAATGTTGAGGCCAAGAAGGTAGGACGGTGTTAAAACTAGATCTTCTTGCGCAGGAGCGCATCTGTCAACACTCCTCAATAACCTTTCCATGAAGAGTCTAATTGGAATATCAGGGGATTGGTAATGCTCGGTCTATTAAGGTTGAAGTTTGATCAGAAATTTCAGCTGAACTTTGTTGCAATCATTGAACCTAGCTCAGTTCTGATAAAATTGAGAGGCACAAATTTAAACTGCGTATGCACTCCTGTTTATCAAATTCTAATGATAAGGGCCGCATTGGTTGTTCTGGACACAGGATGTTAGGGTCCACATGGTATCTAGCTCTGATCAATTTATTACTGTGCACATATTTCTTCCTCCTGCCCGAGTTCCTTGTTACTATTGCTCATGCTAGCTGTCTATTAATAGACGTAGAGATTTGTGGGAGAACTTGGTGGATTTTTCTGCAACTTGTGGTAAGCCTTGGCTTGTTGGTGGGGACTTCAACAGTATCCTGGATCCATCTGAAAAAAGGGGGGTCGCCGTGCCTTCGAGAGATCTAGTGCTGACTTTCAGGCCTGTGTTTCTGCCGCTGGCCTTGAGGATGTGGGGTTTTCTGGTAGCAATTTCACCTGGTACAATGGTCAACAAGCAAATGGCATTTGTGCCAGATTGAACAGGGTATGATTAATGGCGAGTGGCTGCTCACTTGCCCTGTGCTTAAGGTGCAACATTTGTCTCGTGCCTGCAGCGATCATAGCCCTCTGCTTATTTCCCCGATATCTAATGTTCTGTTGCCCCTTCAAGGTTCGCTTCCAGCAAATGTGGGTCTCTCATGACCGCTTTCTCAGGGACTCAAAAATCGCTTGGGAGGCTGCTCCGTGCTCTTTCTTTCCTCTCCTCAATATGATGATGAAATTGAAACATATGAAGCTGCTCTATCGGCACTGGAACAAAGTTGTTTTAAAAATGTCCAAGACAATGTCATGCTGGCTGAAGAGGCGCACTTCATTGCTCAAACTAATTTTGATAATGACTCTACTCCTGAGAATCGGACTCAACTTGATACTGCTAGGGATAATCTTACACATGTACAGGCCCAGGAAGAAATGTTCTGGCGACAAAAATCTAGACTCAAGTGGCTGAAGGAGGGTGATGGGAATACAAAGTTTTTTCATGCTTGCGCCACTTCCCGAAGAAGGCGTTCAGTGATCAATCAGATCTACATGATACTGGTGTGCCTGTGACCGACAAAGAGGAGATGGTAAATCTCTTTGTGTCTCATTTTACTACTGCTTTTACTTCCGGTCTCATCAGGTCGACCTGCAACTATGGAGGAAATTCCTTGATGGTGGATGATGTGAAAAATCAATCTCTTTGTGTGCTTCCTGATGCTGAGGAAATAAAGGGTGTTATTATGACTATGTCTCCTGATAGCGCTCCTGGGCCTGATGGATTCACAGGCCATTTTTTTCATAACTGCTGGGACTCATTCAGTATGATATTGTGGCTGCTGTTCAAAGTTATTTTTGTGGTCATGCTCTTCCTCGAGGCTTTACATCCTCTCTTATTGCCTTGGTCCCTAAGGTTGACTCCCCTAGGTCCTGTGCTGATTTAGGCCTATCAGTCTTTGCAATTTTTTCTATAAAGTTATATCCCGCATCATCAATGACAGGCTTCCCAGGTTCTTCTTTTCTCATATCTGAGCAGCAGGGTGCTTTTGTGAAAGGGAGGAATATTTATGAGAATGTGGCTCTCGCTGGGGAGATGGTTCAACATCTTCATAAACGATGTAGAGGTGGAAACGTTGTTTTAAGTTGGATATGGCTAAGGCTATGATCGGTTGGAGTGGGACTTCTTGTATGCTGTGCTCCGAAAGTTTGGCTTCTCGCTCAGTTTTATTTCTCTTATTGAGCCTCTTCTCTCAAATTGCTGGTTTTCTATTTGCTTAATGGTGAAATCCATGGTTACTTCAAGTCTACGAGAGGTCTCCGCCAGGGTGATCCTCTTGCGCCAGCCTTGTTTATTATTGTGGAGGAAGTCTTAAGTAGGGGGCTTAGCTCTTTATTTTATAGAAGCAATGGTGGCTTTCCAAACTTTACGTAGATGTCCCATGGTTTCTCACTTACTGTTTGCGGATGACACTTTAATTTTCTCTAATGGCTCTGTTAGACACATCAGGTGGCTTATGAGGTTTCTCAGGGCTTATGAGGGGTCTTCGGGTCAACTTATTAATGTTTCTAAAAGCTCTTTCATCGTGGTGGAAAAGCTTCGGGATCCCTTAGCCGTTCTATTGCTGATATCACAGGTTTTGTTCAGGCCAAACTCCCAATCAAGTATATGGGTGTTTCGCTTTTTGCTGGTCGGTGAAGTCCTTCTTATTTTTCTCACATCATCGCCAAAACTGCTGCTAAGTTGCAAACCTGGAAGTCTGGGTTTCTATCTTCTGGTGGGCGACTGGTTCTTATTAGGCATGTCTTGTCGCTTTCCATATATACTATGGCTTCTCAGGCCATTCCTGCTACTGTCATGAAAACTTTCCATAGATTGTTGGCAAATTTTTCTGGGGCTCTTATGATGGATCGCCCAAGAGACATTGGGTCTCCTGGGACATTATATCTCAACCCAAAGATTGTGGCGGTCTTGGGGTTCTCAACCTGTCTCAAATGGAACTTGTGCTGAAGACTAAAATGCTATGGAGGGCGATTTCTGGCACTTCTCTTGGGGTAGTTTCTTTAAGCCAAACACCTGTATCACACATCATTCTACTGCCACTTTCATTGTTGTCCGTTGCGGATAGGAAGCTGTGGCAGCATGCTTCCGGCTCGTTGCTCCCAATCACAGAGTTGTGGTGAGAGGTCTGGACTCTCAGGTTTCCTTTGGCTTGATATCTGGACTGGCGCGGTTCCCCTCAGGTGCTTCCTTCCTGACCAGTTTGGTCTAATTTGCACAATAAAGTGGGTCTATTAATCAGGTTTTAGCTGATCCACTTCAACATCATATTATATTGCTCAGCAGTTTTGTCCGCCTTCTCTTCTTGGTCATATTTTCACTTGTAATGATGGTCTGGATAGATGGATATGGTGCCCCACCACTAGTGGTCAGTTTTCCACTAATTCTGTTTGGAAACTTCTGCAATGTACCCCGACGTTTGGCTGGTCTAAAATCTGGAGCCCCCATGTTCCTATCAAATGGTCAGTTTTTTTTGGAGAATGGTCTGCAATTGTATTCCAACGGATGACATCATAGCCAGCTGTGGTATCTCGCTGTGTCTAGGTGTTCTTGCTGCCGTGGCCCCCATTGTGAAACTGGTACTCACTTTTCTTCCATGGGGAGGTGGCAAATGAAGTCTGGTCTGGTCTGTTTTCTTTCCGAACTTCAACAACGTCTTGTTCATAATGCTGCTCAGGGTGTGCTTCACTTTATTCTAGCTGCATTGTTCCACTTCATGGGGGCGGCTGGCCAGATACATGTTCCTGTCTGCAATATGGGAGATTTGGTGTAGCCGCAACAAGGCCAGATTTGATGCTCAGCCTATGGTTGCCAGTCAGATTTTACACAGAGTCATGGTGCATACTACTGATTCTCAAAAATTGCTCAGTTCTGTATCTTTGATTGTCCGCCCAGCACAAGTGTTTCCTCCAGCAATGGGGTCTATCACTCCATGTTTCTGCGCCCCTAGCCCCTAAGATTGTCAGGTGGTATCCTCCCCCTCCGAGAAGGTTGAAGCTTAATGTCGATGATGCTTATAAGCCGCCACTACTACTGCTGCTGGTGGAGGTATCTTTAGGAATGAGAGGGGCGATGTTATTTTAGCTTTTGCTGCTCATTATCATGGTGTTTATTCTAGCCTTGAAGCTGAAGCACTTGCTCTTCAGAATGGTATGATTTGTGTTATGATAAGGGCTTCACCGATTTTATCATTGAGAGTGACTCCCTTGTGCTGGTGCAAATATTGAAGGGTCAATACTCTATCCCTTGGCCTCTCTCCATTGTCATTCAGGACATCTTTCGCCGTTGTCAGAATCTTCAAGTTTCTTTCACGCATACTACCGTGAGGCTAATCAGGTTGCTAATAGCCTTGCTGGTCATGGTTGTACTATTGCTCTTTCGTGCTGTGTCTGGTCATCCTGGGCCGATTTCTCCTGCTGTTAAGGGGCCTATCGTCTTCATAAGATGGGGTTTCCTTCTATCAGGCCCTGACCTTCTTTTGTAATGCTTCAGTTATTAATAAAATCGTCTAATGGGTGTGTGGTGGTGGAGTGACTAACTCATCCTTCTTTGAAGGGGTGAGCAATCTCCTGCTCCCCTATCGGATATTTGTTTTTTTTTTTTTTAATAGTAATGAAGCCCACCATACATCAGCTCTTTCTTCAGTACACGGTCATAAGCACCATCTAAACAAATCTAACTAATAGACATACAAACATACAAAACTAACACATACCTGAAGCATATAGGTGGCTAAAGTAACCTATCCTCATCTGCACACCTAATAGCTCGGAAGATCTTTTCAATCTCCCTCATCCAACTCTCAACTAGTAAGGGATCGCTCTCCCCCTTAAAAGAGGGTGGCAGCATCCCTTGAATCTTTCCATGATGGAGGGTCCACCATGGTCTTAGCTGGAACTTGAGCCTGCTACATCAATAACAAATAATACACATTCAACATAACATCATACAATTAAAGAAAACAGCTACACTTTGATTGATTATGCTAACCTGAGCCTCCATTGAGCCTGGAGTGCAGCCTGGGTGTGGGCCTGCGTCTGCATGGCCTGCACCAAACCTTGCATGAACACTCCATAATCCACAGGCGGCGGGGGGAAGTACAGGACCCTGCGGTGCCGGGGCCTGCTACTCCGCCCGCTCCCACGCCTCTGCTCGCCCTCACGAGTAGGCACACCACCACGCCTACTCTCGAAGCCATGGCTGCAATAAATTTCAGCCACTATTAGAGCTATGCTATTAATTTCCTAACAATTTTCTTATCTATTTTCCACTCATTATTAATGATTTCTACACATGTGGAAATTCCTATGTAGAACTTAGCATGTAATGGGGATGATGACTTATATATATTCATGTGTAATCTCAACCGGTCGCTCTGATACCAATCCCTGTGATGACCCTCTTTATACCGGTATGATTATCAACCTGTGTCGGTATAATGAACGTCATCACAGTGGGACATTTACCCAAACAATAACATACGATGGAATGCTCATAAATATCAATACAGAGTAGCGGAAGCAAAGAACTACTTGTCTTCATTTCATCATCCACATTTAAATACATGATTGAAATGACAATTTAAAGATAACTAAAGTCCACGTAAATAAAGCACTAAATTCAAATACATAGTTGTCCACAAATTACATAGTGTTTATATAACAATGCCCAATTACATACGATGGAAGTCAAATGTCACAACTACAACTCCGCCAAACTACTCCCTGCACTCGGAGTCGCTCTCTACGGTCTCCTCCAAGGTGTATCACCTACTAGACCTGTACGCCGAAGCAGGAATGAGTCTAAAAGACTCAGCAAATAACACCACACACCTCATACATGCATATATCACAATAGGTTTTTCATTCCACTTTACAAAGCAAAACTATAGCATGCTTGGACATGATAAAAGACAACCTATCATGATAATTCTAAAAAATTTAAAACATATGGTACATGATTTAAGCCATTCCAAAATAAAATCTTATCACATGCTTTCTACTCATTCAATCTCATGAAAGCTATTTCAAATCAAGCTACAACATGGAAGCAGCCACACATGGGATTCTTGCCTACATAAAGGAAACATTCCTATCATGGTTTCTAACATTCTTGCACATGTTATTATCATTTCAACACATTAAGGTTCTGTTTTGACATACTTTAGAAATTCACATCCTATCGCATGAGAGCTACATTCCAATAACTACAACACAATAGCAATTAAACATGGAATTGTTCACACATATGCAAGAAATGCTCCTAGCATGGATTCTACGCATTTTTACACATATAAAACATTCTTATAAACACCTTTCGGTTGCTGTTAAACATAATTTCACATAAATATCATGGACCACAATTCACAATTTAACATAATGGTTTCACATGTTACACAATTACTCATTCACATAGTTTTCTTTTTACACATTGCACATTACACATATTCACACTACACAATTTAACATGTTCACATTTCACAATTCACATCACATTTCATAATTTAGTGCCGTGACACATAGTCCAACCACCATTAGAAGGACACATCACATAACACATACACATAAAGTCACCTAGGTAATACAGTGACGACTCTGGACTGCGCAGACTGGGAGAACAAGTCTCCACCCTAACCAGTGGTACTTGTCCACCTCCAGGATTCATCCTAATGCCCTTAGGATCTTAAACATTGAACCTTCCCATGGGTACTTTTCCATGGGTATGGTTCCATGGCCCTCTATGGAAGCAGTGTCACACATGGCACAGTCTTACACATTACACATTCCGATTTTAAACACATATTACACATGTCTTTACATTCTCTCACTATACACGTGGCTCTATTTTCCTAATCATGATACTATGTTGACAAAAATCAAACATTCAGTAGCTCACATTAATCAGGTTGGCAAACACATCATGAAATCATATTCATGATAGCATGCATTTATCACATGTTTTCACATGGAAAATTCATAATACACTATACAATTATCCAAATATCATGAAATTTTAACCACACACTAATTGCAGGTTCATGACCTCACATACAAATTTCCAGATTTTTCTGAGTCATATTACATTTACAGAAATTAAAACATTCCGTTTCATGCCATTTCAATTCAATTTATCATGGAACATAACATGAATATCCAGTTTGACAGTTCACAGCTGTGAACCTAACATACACATCATCACAGGAATTTTCCCCGGATTTATTGCACAACACACAATTACTGTAAACTGTACAAATCCTACGCATGTCTTCTATTTCCAAAACAGAAATTACAGTAAATCCCACAATCATGGAAAAATTCTCAAAATTCCAGGGCATGGACTGATACGTATATACACAGTTTAGAAAATTTTAGGGCATTCCATTCCTCAGGGATCATGTAGACAGTAGGTGAACATGCATATCCATTTTCCAAACATGTATTTCAATAAGTCTAACAATTCATGCCATTCACCGAAAAGCACAGAAAAATTGACACACATCACATTGTCTATTTACATAACATATACGATTACATTATATCCTCATGCGAAAACACTTCGGAAATTAATCATATGGAAGGGAGAACAGCTCACTATTCTGTCCTAAAAAACTTAACGACACAGTCTGGCTGTTAACGGAGCTTAACGGCATCGTCGCATGCCACAACTGAAGATCTTAACGGCAAGAGAACTTGCCGTCAAGTTCAGGTCTGAAACAAAATCACAGACCCGAGCTCCAAAAACAAGAGAATTTGGGGATCCAGACACGATAAAATCTCATAAAAATAGTAAAACCCTACTAGACTCATATATGGACGAAATGTATGGGTTACTTGCCTCTAAATAAATCTTCGAAGTGATCAAAGAGGTTGATGAAGCTCTCCTTGGGCAGTCCCAAGAAGCCTCCAAAACACCACTCCTTGGGTTGTTGGTCGATCTCCACAGCAGGTTGGAGTCGGGGAAGCCTTCCTCTAGGCTCCAGCTAGCTTCCAGTTGCTGTAGGTCACGGATGAGCTCCAAATTGCCGGATCAAAGCATGCAAACTTTAGGTTTCTCAAAGCTAGAGTTAGGGTTCCTCTCCTCTTGCAAAAGAGCCAAGAGAGGTCTTCTGGTTGCAAAGGGTTTGTTTATAGGAGAGAGACCTCTCAACTCACGCAGGGGTTGATGTGAATGCCTGATAGCCGTTGAGGACATCTCCACAATGGTTGGGCTTGCTTGCCCCCAGAATTTTGGGGTCTGCAACGCATGCAGGTCAGAGATATTAATGTCCACATCCATGGCCGTTGACTTAAGTATTAGCATCAAACGATATTGACGTTGACTATCATAGACGTCCACATGTTGACGCCAAAAGGGCCTTCGGCCAGAACTCAAAACATGCAGAAAATCCATGCATATTCTATATACTTACATGCAAATGTATACTATCATGTACACTACCACCATGCAATTCAAGCAATATTTATAATCTATTACACACATGCACACATAAGTATAACTAGTTAATACGTACGTAGATATGTACATCTATACATACACAAGCATGAATTATTACACGTAATAAAGTAATACAACAAAATTCGAGGGCCTTACAGTCAAAGCGACCTCATTTACGAATTTAGAGTGCCGAAGCGACCTCATTTACAAATTTAGAGTGCCGAAGCGACCTTGTTTTCAAGTTTAGAGTGCCGAAGCTACCTTGTTTACAAATTTAGAGTGCCGAAGCGACCTCATTTACGAGTTTAGAGTGTCGAAGCGACCTCGTTTACGAGTTTAGAGTGCCAAAGCGACCTTGATTATGAATTTAGAGTGCCGAAGAGACCTCGTTTACGAGTTTAGAGTGCCAAAGCGACCTCGTTTATGAATTAGAGTGCCGAAGCGACCTTGTTTACGAATTTAGAGTGCCGAAGTGATCTCGTTTACGGAATTTAGAGTGCCGGAGCGACCTCGTTTACGAGTGGATGACTCTCAATAGACATATATTCATTGATATTTCAGGATAATAACACTGTAGATGTCGGCATTCCATATCCTTGGAATTGCCGATCGCTTAAGTTCCTAAGTCGGTAGGCTCCATGACCGAGATCCTCAACCACGTGGTATGGGCCTTCCAATTAGGGGTGAGCTTACCTCCAGCCAACTTGGGTCTGAAACAGCGAGTTTCTATAAGATGAGGCTGTTGATGCCGAAGCGTCGAGGCCTAATATTTGCGTCGAATATCCGCTTAATTTTTCACTGATAGGCCTCCATTATTGATGTTGCCTCGTTCCTTCGTTGCTCGATCAAGTCGAGCTCCGAACATTGCGACCGGTCGTTGCTCTTGTGCTCGAAGCCCAAAACTCTCTCGAAGGTACAAGAAGTTTCGCGGGGGTCACGGCCTCGACCCGAAGGTGAGCGCGAAGGGGGATTCTAAGTTGCTTCTCGGGGTGTCACACGGTAGGCCCATAGTACATGGGGTAGCTCCTCAGCCCATCGCCCGCTAAGGTCATCCAGCCACTTCTTTATCCCATCGAGAAGTGTTCGATTGGTCACCTCGGCTTGCCCGTTCGACTAAGGATGAGCAACCGAGGTGAATCGATGGTCGATGTCGAGCTCTTCGCAATTCCGTCGAAACGTGGCATTGTCGAACTTCTGCCGTTGTCGGTGACGATCGTCTTGGTAGGCTAAACCAGAATACAATATTCTTCCAGATGAACACCCAGGCATTGGCGTCTGTTATCTTCGCCAACGGCTCGACTCGACCCACTTGGTGAAGTAGTCGACTTGACGATGATGAATTTTCGCTGTCTTGAGGCCGGCAGAAATGAGCCAAGGATGTTCATTCCCCACTGGGCGAAAGGCCACGGGGCCCTTAGCGGGGTGAGGCCCGATGGCGGTTGCCGGTCCACCCTCCCGAATAGCTGGCACTGCCAACATCTTCTAACATAGCTTTCAACATCCTTCAACATGGTCGGCCACCAATAGCCCTGACAGGTTATCCTCCAGACCAGTGACTGAGGTCCTATATGACTCCCACATATGCCTTTGTGCACCTCTCGAATGATTTCCTCAGCCTGACCTAGGTTTACACAACACAAGTGTGGGTAACTGAAGCCTTTTTTGTAGAGGACGTCGCCGATCATGAAGAATCTTGGTGCTCGCCTCCTTGTCTTCGTTGCTTTGCCTCGATCTTCTGGGAGCCTCCCATCGCGAAGGAACTCCGCAAGTGGGGTCATCCATGTCGGGCTTGGCCCTGGTGCATAGGACGTCCACCACAGTCCCCACAAAAGGCTTACGGAGCTCTTCAATGAGTACCGAGGACTCCGGGAGATCTTCCGAATTGGTTGTGTACTTGGACAATGCGTTAGCTTGAGAATTTTAGGACCGCAGGATCTTTAGAAGATCGGCCGATTCAAAATAGCCATCATTCTCAGGACCTCAGTCATGTATGACGCAAGCTTCTCTCTCGTGCTTCAAAATCTCTTGAGACTTGACTGACGACTAGTTGGGAGTTGCTGTAAACAAGGACTCATGTCGCTCCCAATGACCACGCCATTCTGAGCCCTGAGATGACAACCTCGTACACGGTTACGTTATTGGAAGCAGAGAATCCGAACCGAATTGCGTACCTTAGGATGAGGCAACAAGAGAATGTGGGACGACACCAACCCTGCTGCCTTGAGAGTTGAATGCCCCGTCCACTTAGATCTTCCAGCTTCCGACGATTTCTTCTTACTCAGGCGACCTCGCCGTTCCTTCAGAAATGAAGTCGGTGAGGGCCTGATCTTGATGGTGACTCGAGGCCTGTAAGTGATGCGAACTCACCGAGCTCATAGCCCACTTTGCCAACCTCCTCGAGGCCTCGGGGCGACAAAAGCAACTGCTTGAGGGGGACGTCGGTGAGGACGATGATCTTGTGGGCTTGGAAGTATGGTCTTTATCGTCGAGTCAACATCACCAGTGCGTAACCGGCCTTCTCCAGACTGCAGTAGCGATGTTCAGCTCCTCACAAGGCTTTGCTTGTGTAGTACACTGGAAGGTGCTTCTGCTCCTTCTCGTACAACACCGAATTGATTGAGTGGGCCGTCGCGGAGATGTACAACAACAACTCTTCTCCTGCTATAGGCTTGCTTAGTGTGGGGACATTGGCCAGATATGCCTTGAGCTCGTCAAAGGCCTTTTGACAGTCGTCGGTCCACTTGAACCGTCCTTTCCTTAGCATGTCGAAGAGTGGCCTGCAACGCTCAAATGACCTGACATAAATCTACTGACGGTGGAAATTCGACCGTTGAGCCTTTGCACTTCCTTGACGGTCCTCAGTGCCATCATGTCGATGATCGCTTGTACTTTGTGTTGTTCAGTTAGGTAGCCCAGAGGGGGGGGGGTGAATGGGTCTTTAAAAATTATCAGCTAATACCTGTTCACTAAAAATGTTCACAGAAAAATACACTTTGAAGATTGTTAGTGTTAGTAAAGAGAAACAACAATCACACGAAGACAATCACACAACACAAGATGTATTCTGGTTTGGATTCCTCTCCACAGGAGTCCTACGTCCAGTCCCTGAGCAACAACTCAAGATTTCACTAACTAGGGTACAGTCCCCCTATGGACACTACAACACCCAGCCCAGCTGGTCTTCTCTTCACAGCCCGAAGAGGAACAACACCCTGGATACCCCACCAGGTCTTCCTTCTAAAGGAGGGAACACACACAGAAACAAGTAAGCAGGAGATTAAGCCCCTAGATCAAGCTTTGATAAGCCAAGATCTGAAGCAAGGGACTGAGAGCAATGAGATCTATAAAACAAAAGCTCACTCTCAGAACCAAACAAGCTCTCTCGAAAATCTACAAACAATGCAAAGAGCAAAGAGCTAATCTAATGGAATGAGGCTTGGCTCTTTTTGAGAACTCGCAGAAGACTTGATGATCAGAGAGTTTTCTATGACTATTGTTCTCTGTCTATGTGTATCTACTTCTGGAGCTCCTTTCTTCAATATATATATCTTCAATTTGAAATCTAAACGTTGAAGTATCCATTGCCTCTAGCTTTTGGTGGACGTTAGACTGAGTGGCACTTGGAAGCTTCCAGTCAACAGTCCTTTATCCATTTGTGCACGCAAAGAGATAGGATCTTCTGAAGTGTCCTTTGGCTTCTACAAGGTCCAATTGTTGTGAGATGAATAGCTGACCAGGACCTGCACACAAAGCAAGCTAGAATGATAGACAGCTGAACTGTCTCTTGTTGTCAGTCAACGTTAGTGTGAATATTCATCAAAATAGTAATGCTATTCTGCTGTTCTAAAAGATGCATAAAGAATAGACATGATAATGGACGATATCGTCTGCATGCATGCAGAGATACGTTCAGTCTTCATTAAATGCACAGCTGACAGAAGAATATGTGCGAAGACTTGACTATTCAACCGTTGAAAGGATAAGTCATATGTCAAGTTGATTGATATGAAATCGATGCATTTATGACTTATGAAATCGTTATGCAACCAAACAGCAAATCGTTGTGAGATATGAAAGAATCGTTGTGATCATTAAGGAAATCATTATGATTACTTAAGAAGTCGATGCATAAAGCAAATCGTTATGAGAACCAAAGAAATCGATGTGATTACTTAAGTAGTCGATGCGCAAAGCAAATCGTTATGAGAACCAAAGAAATCAATGTGATAAGCAAATCGTTATGACGTCTGAAGAAATCGTTGCGATAAGCAAATCGTTACGATAACTAAAGGAATCGTTACGATAGCAAATCGTTGAGACGTCTGAAGAAATCGTTGCGATAAGCAAATCGTTACGATAACTAAAGGAATCGTTACGATAGCAAATCGTTGCGATGACTAAAGGAATCGTTACGAGAGCAAGTCGTTACGATGACTAAAGGAATCGTTACGAAAGCAAGTCGTTACGATGACTAAAGGAATCGTTACGAGAGCAATCGTTACGATGACTAAAGGAATCGTTACGAAGCAAGTCGTTACGATGACTAAAGGAATCGTTTAAAGAGCAAAGTCGTTACGATGACTAAAGGAATCGTTATGAAAGCAAGTCGTTACGATGACTAAAGGAATCGTTACGAAAGCAATCGTTATGAGAAACGATTTCTTTTGAATTCAAACGATGTTTCATTCTATGAAGAAATCGATAAGGCACTTATGAAACCGTTATGAGGAAATCGTTACAGTTCTACTGTAGTCGTCATAATTATAAAAGAAACCGATGTGTACTTAGAGAAATATCATATGATCTTAATGTTGCTTCAGTAAGAATAATACTTACCAATTTGGCTTGATTTTCCTGTTATATTTCCTGTGCTCAAGACTTATAGAAAATAGGTTAGTGACCTTAATCAAGGGTTTGATAATTATCAACATAACATGGTTTGTTAATCACCAAAATAGAAATGTGATTAAATTAATTACATGGGGATAGACTGTTCATCAATCTCCCCCTTTTGGTGATGACAAAACTTCAATAAACTTCAGTAAATAGCACAGATAAGTTTACATTTAAATTCTGAAATTGTTTGCAATAGCTCACCATATGTA